>CALYCA010000030.1:0-24971 GCA_944452715.1 Ophion slaviceki | reverse complement strand
CAGGATGTTGGAAGACTTGGAGAATGCCGCTTGAATCATATCGACATCGCAATTAGTTTGTCCGGAAAGTGCACTTGAAAAATGGCCATCAAAAAGGCAAGGGCTTGCATTCCACATGTAGTGTGGTTTACGGCATCAATGCACTCAATGCCATAATTATGGCATTGATTTCTAAATTGATAGAATTCTAAAAGTTAGAATTCCAAAATAGATATTCTGAAAGTTAAAATTCCAAAAAATATATGCTGAAAGTCAAAATTCCAAAATAGGTATTCTGAAAGTTAGAATTCTAAAATACATATTCTGAAAGTAAGCATTCTAAAAGTTTGATATTGAATAGAATTTATTTTACACAGAATTTATATACATTATATTTATTCTCTATAGTTTTATATAGAATAGAATTTATTTTACACATAATTCTAAGAGTTCGGGAGTTTTACAGGGTTGTTCGTGATAGTTTCAACATCGATATTTTGTATGAAATATTGTTCGCGTAATTAAAGAAGGCCTCGAATACACTTGGCCATCTTTGAAATTATTTTTCTTCTGATACCCCTAAATGTGTACCTGTACAAATACGATCCAGTAAAAATGTACGTTTTATTTTCCATTGAATTAATTAATTCGACAGATACGTTCAGATTCGATACTCAAAGAATTTTTCTTCCACCCCAATTACAACGTGAGTTCGAATGAAATTGAAGAAAGGCCTGATAAAATGTCAAAAAATCGGGAAGCAATTTATCCCCGTTCAATATCCCGAGCTTTGTTGTTCCACGGGTATAGAGTTTTGAAAATTGCGTGACCGCGTACACCCGAGTCTCCGTGCACACTTGGCGAGGTATATCAAATGTCGGTGTGGAGTTGATTGCACAGTACGGCATTTTTTTAAACGTTTCTCGCATCTTTCGCTACCTCGCGTTTTTTTTTCTTCCAGATCTTACTCTTGATGCAGCTGCGAGTGCGCATACACCTAGGCCCCATTATGTGTTACGTTACATCGGAAGGGAAAAAGTACAATGACGGAGATAGAAGGAGAGAGAGAGAGAGAGAGAGAGAGAGAGAGAGAGAGAGAGAGAGAGAGAGAGAGAATTAACGAGATCACGAGAGTAAATTCAAAGCTAGTGCAACGAGGGTGCGGCATCTCTAACTTTGTCCACGCAATCATCCATATTAGCCTCAATATAAAAACGCGCACAAACATATATATATATACAAGTATAACAATCGGATAAGAGGAGACGCCTAGAGAGAGATAGAAAGAGAGAGAGAGAGAGAGAGAGAGAGAGAGAGAGAGAGAGAGAGAGAGAGAGAGAGAGAGAGAGAGAGAGAGAGAGAGAGAGAGAGAGGAAAGAATGGAGAGACAGACTTAGGGATCGAGTGTCCGAGACTGACTCGCGCAATTAGAACGAGCCGTAAGGTTAATGGGATTAAACCAGTATTGTACACGTTCGTTACATTATAACGAGAATACACATACACACATGTGTGTACATGCATATATATATATATATATATATATATATATATATATATATATATATATATATACAGGGGCTCCTGTTATGAATGGATAATCCTGCACCTATCGATAGGTCAGATCATGTCCTACTATAAGCTGGAATTTCAGTTTAGTAAAAGTCCCACCATTTTCGAGATTTTGGACTTTACGTTATTTTTTGAAAAAAATCATCTGCTTTTCGTTTTTCGCATGCCATTTCTACAAATGACATGAATTGACAATAACTAAGCACCTTTTTGAAGTGATGGGCACGATATGCGCAGTACATTTTCTTTACACCGTGGGCTGTCGAAGTCAGATGTTCGAATTGATTTGTACGAAAATTCTGCATAAGATCGTTTTTCATAAAGTTTCCTCAACATTTAAGGGGCTATATCAGTGTGAACGCTGAAAATTTGGGTGATTTTCGGGAATTTTTTGGAAGAAAAGTACTCAATTAAATGTTTCGGAAAATTGAGAATATATTTGGCTATATTTGACCTATATTCCATAATTTTTTATAGAAAAATATTGAGATCCAAGCGACTTATGCGCTGGAGTCGGAGCCGCCAAAAAAAAGTTCCTCCACTGCTGGCATGATTCCGGCCGATTGAATAGCTGAAACCGAAAAAGGGAAAAAATGTCGTTAAACTGGCAGGTATTTCCTGTACAATGACGTAGGATTTTCGAAAAATATCAAAATCTAACAAAATGGCGTAGTTGTGAAAAAACGTCTGTTTTCTTGCCTACAAAATGGACGTTTTTTTCGATGCCAAATCGTCAATTTTCATCCAATCAAAAATATCCTACGTCATTGTAGAGTAAATATATTCAAGAGTACGCAGTTCAAATTTCAAGTCAATCGGATAATTGCTCTTTGAGTGACAACGTCAGCAAATTTGAAAAACCTCATTTCATATTCTTGAAAGTATAAAAACCTCATTTCATATTCTTGAAAGTATAAACTATCGAAAAAGGGCAAAGAAGTCGATTTTTCGAAAGTGTCACACTGGTATAACCCCTTAAGCAGCGTTGTGCATGGCCGATACTCGGAGCGGTGACCGCTTAGCCGTACACCGGCGGCGCATCAACAAGTCAGCGGAAGACCAATGCTTCTGAGACCTTACTGTAGCTATATGAGTGAAACGTCCACACAGCAAAAAATCAGAAGAACATGGGGCTGTCTATGCCGATACGGGTTTTTCACAGTTTCTCCGTATCCTCGGGAAATGCGCTATAGTGCAGTTTAAGCCGACTGTGGACGCAACGGAAGTTAGCTTAGATTAGCGAAGTGCCCGTAGGGAGTGATAGGAAAGGGTTCAATTGGGAACGGGTAATACGTAAAAACCCGCAAGGGTACACGTTGGAACTCAGGAAATAGTAGTAACATAGTAATATGTAATTTATTCGCATGGAGTAGCACATGTATGACGGCGAAAAAAAACGGATAGAGTCGGAAATGTCGAGGCCATTAAGCAAATTCATTTCACACGCTTCATGTATCTCCGCTCGCGTGTGCTGGTACACACGAAAATGCCAATTTCTTAATTGATTGATCGTCAGCTAGGGCGGCCTCCTAACGTTCCAATCGAGTAGTGTGTGTGTGTGTGTGTGTGTGTGTGTGTGTGTGTGTGTGTGTGTGTGTGTGTGTGTGTGTGTGTGTGTGTGTGTGTGTGTGTGTGTGTGTGTGTGTGTGTGTGTGTGTGTGTGTGTGTGTGTGTGTGTGTGTGTGTGTGTGTACATATATATATATATATATATATGTATATACATATGTGTGTATGTATGTCGATGCGGTGTCAGTATTGTTTATGCACCAGTTTATCTCGTGCATAACACGTTTCGTGTGAGAGTATATATGAGGAGAACTAATACGAGATCGATCCGAGATCTGCCACGCGCGTTATTAAATATCCCACAGATTCTCTCTCTCTCTCTCTCGTCTTTTATTCTCTTTGCTTCTCAGTAGAGAAACCCTCTCAGCAACACCCTAGCGAAATCATATTATTTATTCGCTGATAAAATCAGCTAAGCGCAGTTGGCGCGAGCTTCCCCTCGTGCGCTTACTATCTGTCCCTTTACGTCTCTGCGTCTCTTTTTATCTTCTTTTCTCTCCCTTGGAATCTCCGTACCTCTCCCTTTCTCCCTTAGGATCTCTTTTTGCGCGTGTGTGAGTCTCTTCTTCCTCATTCGCTCTCTCTCTCTCTATATATATGTGTGTGTGTGTGTGTGTATATATATATATATATATATATATATATATATATATATATATATATATATATATATATATATAAATCTCGCTCTCCTGAACTCCTCTCGGCTTTTTGCTGATTCAAGGGCCCATGTGCGAATGCACCTACTTCCTCGGTTATACTGTACGGGGAAGAAGAGACTTCCTAGTACGGATTGTGTGGCATACGTACGGGGCTCACCATGAGGAATGGATCCGACTCCAATTTAATTTCAATTCCTTTTCTAGTATTACGAATATTTTTCTTCTCAACCTGTATGTGGAGCGTTTTTATTATTAATTCAATTCAAGTCCATTGTAATCCCATTTTTATTTAATTCAAAGTCCACTTTTATTTAATTTATATCGAATTTTAATTCGATTCAAAAAACGTTTACTTCATTTCGCATTATATTTTTAAAAAGTCCATTTCAATTCAGTTTTCAAAAATCACTGAGTTTAATGCGCATTAAACTCAGTGATTTGTGATCATGATCACAAATGGGCCGGGATGAAATTCCAAACTTGGAATGATCAGAACGCTCAACACTCCGAAAGAACACTACCCCGAAAGATTTTTACGGGAAAGACCAAAACTCCGAAAATCTGAACACCGTCCAAATAATTCGGCTGTGGAAGTTTTAAAAGTTTCGAAATTTTTAATAAATCGACGAATTATTGCGAGAATTTTTTTTATTACGAAGTGATTTTGCGGAAATTTTGAAATTGGTCTAGACAATGTTATACGTTCTACATCATTTACAGTGAACTGTGTGGACTTTCGGTGGCATGATTTTGACATGGGGGCCAGGTTGAAATTCCGAACTTCGAATGCGCCGACGGTTTGAAATTCCCAATTTTAATGTTCCGAAATTAAAAGGTCCGTCAAGATCATGCCAGCGAATGTCTACACAGTTGACTGTAAATGATGTAGAACGTATAACATTGTCTAGACAAATTTTTTAAACGACGCAAAATCACTTCTTAATAAAAAAGAAATTCTGGAAATAATTCGTCGATATATTGAACCTTTTGAAACTTTTAGAACTTCCATAGCCGAATTATTTTGACGGTGTTGAGGCTTTCGGAGTTTTGGTCTTTCATGTAAAATTCTTCCGGAGTTTTGAGCGTTCTGATCATTCAAAGTTCGGAATTTCGACCCGACCTCGGGGGAGATTTCATCCCAGTTCGATCAAAGTAGAATCTTTAAGATTCCCAGTTTGCTTTGGAATTGCCTTTGCGTGAATATGCTTGGGATGGAAGTAACGGAGAGCGAGAAAAAGAAGAGCGGAATCGAAATAAACTTGCTGAGCTCCGTTGGACTCGTCCGTACCAACACACATATTTAGTGTATTTGGATCGGGAGAAGAGTGAGATAGGAAAGTTGCATAAACAGTGCTCGATTGGGTCGATACCCTCGTATATGTCTCTACCACAGTACTTCACTTAGGGTACTCTTCTTCTTCTCCTTCTGATGATGATGATGATGATGATGACTATGATGATGATAATGATGCTCGTGATCGATAAAGCTCGTCTACTTTTCACAATGAGAGGTGATCAGCTATGCATACACATCTCTCTCTCTCTCTCTGCCTCTCTCCCCCTTCTCCTATATACAGGGAGTCCTGTTATGAATGGATAATCCTGCAACTGTCGATAGGTCAGATCATGTCCTACTAATGCTGGAATTTCAGTTTAGTCAAAGTCCCATGGTTTTTGAGATAAAAAATTATCTGCTTTTGGTTTTTCGCATGCCATTTCCACAAATGATAACTTTTTTGACCCGATGTTAACAAAAAAACTCTTAGTTATTTGTTTTATCTTGAAAAGTCTTTTTTTAACCTTAAATTTTAAGGATACTTTATGAAAAAAGATCTTGTTCAGAATTTTGATTCTACATATCGTGCCAATTGCTTTAAAAAGTTGCTTAGTTATTGTCGATGCATATCATTTGTAGAAATGGCACGCGAAAAACCAAAAGCAGATGTTTTTTTAAAAAAATAACATAAAGCGGAAAACCGTGGGACTTTTACTAAACTGTAATTCCAGCATTTAGGGCGTGATCTGGCCTATCGACAGTTGCAGGATTATCCATTCATAATAGGCCACCCTCTATATATATATATATATATATATATACAGGGTATCTCTCTTATCTCTGCCACCCGAAATAACTCGGTAATTATCGACGTCACAAAAAAATGTTCCAGACAAAAGTTGTACGGTGTGACGGGGGCCATCAAATGCGACTAATTTTTTTCATTTCGGTGGAGGCGCTGACGCACAGTGATGGTCACCTCCCCTTTTTAAATAGAATGGTACATTTTTTTTCAACCATCTTGTGAAGCACCTCTAGCCGCATAAAAAACATTAGGGGGTCAAAGTCATTCAAGGTCACCCATTAAAATGAAATACAAATCTAAATATTAGGTGTTGGAATTAATTCGTAGCGTTTCACAAGAGATGGCGTAGGTATTACAGTATTTCGTTCTTACCGACAGTGATGTATTCATGGTGAAACAGCTATCATTGAATGTCATTTGCTGTACATAACCTCTTTTTGAATCGTAAATAACAACACTTTATAATTTATTGAATATCGCTACCGACTGCAATTGATGCACTTGAGCCGTGCATTGAAAAAAAAACGGCCGGAGTACTCCGAAAGACACGACAAATTTATTTTGATGCTCGTCCGCACGTCACAAAACCGGTACAAACATATCTGGAAACACTTAAGGCGTTATACGCAGTTGCAACGCAAAAAAGTCGTTTTTTCACGATTTTTTTCCGGTAAAGGATTTCATTTGGGAAAAACGAAAAGTATTAGGCAGTGTAGTGGCATCTTTTAGCTTTAGATTGGCATTTTTTATTTGCAAAAATATTCATTGACATTGCTCTTGTAGGAAGTCTTCTGGAGGTTCCCGAAAAAGAAGTGTCCGGCGGTGAGCAAAGTATCTCCGGTTTGGATTATCGAAAATGAAAAAACCAAAAATATTCTTTTAGGGGATAGATGAGTCCAGGTATCGATCGAAGGAATAGTCGAAATTTTAATTTTTGACAAAATGGTGGCTCCGGAAAGAAACAATTTCGATTTTCGACCAAATTTTTTTCGTTAAATCGTTGAAAAAAAATAGAAATAACTATCGGGAATCTTATTCCTTCGATCAATACCTGAAGAATATATCTGTCAAGGTTGTGTTAAAATTGCAGACCGATCGGTTGAGCCGTTTTTGAGAAATCGTGCTCACCGACATTGAAAACACCGTTTTGAGAAAAGCGCGTTTGAAGTTTCGGGCGCTTACTTCGTAGCGCTCCGAGCGTCCATACAAATACGTATGTATTCCCGAGAATATTCGCTGGGTCGATTTGAAATTTTCAAGGACTATACTCACATATTAGTACATTCAGAAAATGCGATTATAAAAATTGATTTTTTGAAATTTTTAACTGCGTATAACGTATTAAGGCCTAAGGCCACTGTAACGGTCCAAAAAAAAAGGTTTTTTCACGAATTTTTTGCTTCCAAAATTGAAGGTAATTGAAAAAAAACTTTTAAGGGTGTTATCGGGCATACATTAAACTTTATTATCAAATTTTTTTACAGCAAAAAAAAAAAACAAAATGGCGGTTCCACAGCTATCTTCCCGGGGCATGTTTTGCTTGCAGGGCTCCGCGGCACGCAGCACCACTGGTGCACTTTTGAATCTAGAACAAAAAAAAACCATCAATCTAGAGGGTTATAGCTAGAGAATGTCGATCGGATTTTAAAAAGTATCAATTTTTGTGGATTTGGCGTGCGTTTGAAAAAAAAAATTGATATTTGACGAAAAAAACGGCTAGTTTTTTGTTAATAAAAAATCAATAAATAAAGTTATTGAAAATCCCGATCGACATTCTCAAGATAATGTTAATGTTCACATCTGGTCAAAATTTCAAGTAAAAAAAATGAAAATTGTTCGAGTGATGCTGCGTGCCATTTTGAAAAACCGTATTTCGAGAAAAACGTGTTTAAAGTTTTGCGAATAGTTTTTTATTGGAAAAAATAAAAAAAAGATGGTAAAAAAAAATTTACCGTTAGTCTGCAATCCCAGCACCATACATTTGTCCTTCGATGGCCAAATTTTCGTCTGGCAAAATTTACAGTGGCCTTACCCCTTAATTCCAAGTCCTAATATCTCGGATCCCTACCAAATATTTGGTAGTGATCCGAGATATTTAGATTTGTATCATCGATACTAACCTTGAATGACCTTGAACGACTTTGACCCCCAATATTTTTTATGCGGCTTGAGGTGCTCCACAAGATGGTTGAAAAAAATTTACCATTCCATTTTAAAAAGTGGAGGTGACCTTCACTGTGCGTCGACCCTCCACCGAAATAAAAAAATTTGAGCACATTTGATGGCCCCCTTGACCCCGTACAACTTTTGTCTGTAACATTTTTTGCCCTGGCATAGATAAGAGGGACACCCTGTATATATATGTTGCTCTTGATCATAAAACTTCTCTCTCCTCTTCCTCCCCCTCTTCTGTTCGTCGCTTGCTCACGATTCTTAAAACTCCGCTTATAAAAATATTCTATCCACGCGCCCGCCTCGTCTCCGTACCGAACAGACCAAACGAAAGACTCCGAGAATTCACATTCGCAATCTCCAAGCTTCGGATTTGTTTCTCAAAGCCGTAGGCGTTTTTCCTCAATCGTCCCTTCATAAAAGAGACGCCTCTTCTCCGAGTGAAAAAGTACGAGCGAAATGACTTTTTCCACGTGCCGAGCTCGATTCTCAGTAAATGATACGTGATCGAAGCTATAATTCAGTGCATAATACCCTTCACGAAGTAATATCTTTTCGATAAATAATAAGGCGTGCGTATATCCGCTGCATCACGCTCTCTACTCGCCGTGCTGTCATTGTGCAATCCTCCGCAAAGGGAACATGTGTGCATACACACGTTGTGTGTACAATATAAATTATGGGATGTATATGTTGCAAGCGAGCAAGGGTGGAGGCGAGGGTTACGAAATTCGATCATTTTCAGACACATGCACAAATTTAAATATATATATATATATATATATATATATATATATATATACACATAAGCATCATGGGAGCACAGCATCCGAAAAGAACCAAAGAGAAAGCGAGACAGAAAATACAATAAAAAGAGAGAAAAAGAGTTTTGGGATGCTTTACTGTACTATCCTATCCGCTTCGTATCACGAAACGTTGGGCCTGAAAGACGAAACGACCATGGCAAAAGAATCGCACGCCAGGAAAATGAGAGCAAAATCGATGCCGCGCAACTGTCAGGCCCCGCAGAATATATGGGCCCAACAGTACGTTGGTTACAGCAGTGTACTTCGATGAAATGACGAAGTTTTTCTTGATTTTTTGTTTCTTCATTTTTATCGTTATCTGAAGGCTTTTTTTGCAAATTGGAGTCGTGAACTTTTTTTTTTGGATATAATAAAAGGAATGGAAATTATTTTTAGAGGGATCATTCAGCATATATTTAAGGCCTTAGGCCACTCTAGAGGCCGAAAAAATACGCTTTTTGGGGATTTTTTTTTCAGATAAACTACAAAATAAATCGAGATTACAAAAAAGGGTGTTTATCATACATATCAGTGACTATATACAGTAATTTTTTTGACGTGATTAACTTCAAACTGGCGGCTGTACAGCCTTTTTCAAGGCTGCATTTTTTAAGTTTGCCGGAAACATAACTCAGACAATTTTAAACCGATTCACTTGAAATGTTGAATATATCTTGAAAAATACATTGTCTATGGAAGTACGCAGGATTTTTTTTTATATTGCATAGTTCATTTGTTGTCTGACGATTTTTTAGGCAAATTTTTGGAAAGTGAAAAATTTGCCTAAAAATCGTCAGATGATTGTTAATAACAAATTAACTATGCAATATAAAAAAAATCCTACGTACTTCCATAGACAATGTATTTTTCAAGATATATTCAACATTTCAAGTGAATCGGTTGAAAATTGTCTGAGTTATGTTTCCGGCCAACTTAAAAAATGCAGTTTTGAGATAAACGCTGCACAGCCGCGATTTTGAAATTAATCGCTTCAAAAAAATTAATGTATACAGTCACTGATATGTATGATAAACACCCTTTTTTGTAATCTCGATTTATTTTGTAGTTTTTCTGAGAAAAAAATCCTCAAAAAGCCTATTTTTTGGCCTCTAGGGTGGCCTAACCCCCTAAAGTATAACGTTTTTTTAATTCTTATTTTTGTACAAAATGGCGGCGGGATAGCCAATCTTCGATCTTTTTTAAAAAAACGCCTCCAGTAGCCGACAAATTTCTCGTGAACTAAAAGATGTGGAACAAAGCACCAAAAAAATGTTTAATCTATATACTATTAGCTATAGAGGTACGTAGGGATTTTTTATTTAATCATATTTCGTAAAAAATGTGCACTTTTGACAAAAAATTCGATTTTTTGCTAAAAAGATAAGCAGTAAATTGTTTATAAAATAAAAGGTTTACATTGAATCGAAAAACTTCTACGTACTTCTATAAAGGAAGTAATTGTGAAGCTACCATCAACATTTTAAACTGTTCCATGCAACCGTGTTGAAGAAACGTGTTTGCTAAAATTGAAAAAAGTAGTTTCGTGAAAAATGCGTTTTTATTATGTCAAAGCAGTGTTTAAACAATTTAAAAGAAACGATTTTTTCAAAATCCGAGTTGTGTTACCCCTTAAGAAGAATTACTTTTCGTTGCATTTCAATGATGCAAACTTGAACGTCATTCGATAAATCTATATCGAGCCGACATATTCGCGTCCGAGGTACACGAATCATTATACCTTTGTCCTCGATGCAGCGCTATGGCTTGCGATTCGTCGTGATTTCGAAGTCTGCATCGTTGGAATGCACCGAAAGTATCGTGTTGATGTTTGCATCGTTGGAATTCAACTAAAATTAATTTCTTTCGTATCGTCTTTTTTTGCACATTTAGGGTACGAAAATCACTGTGAAACATTTTTGAGAATCCTTATAAAAAATGTATAACCAACAGCTGCAAAAAAAAATATGTAAGATAAAAATCAAAATTATAAAATGAAAAAAACCGAGAAAAAATGTCATTGCATTCCAACGATGCAAACTCCAACACCATACGAAAGTTTAGGAGCCCAAGCCTTTTTGCCAAATATCGGTCACAAAAATCTTCCAACCTTTTTTTATGATCCTCATCAGAAATTCAAAGCACAAATTTGCAAGATAACATCTTGACGGAGGAACTGAAGTAAAAAAAATTCTAACGAAAATTTGCATTCTAACGATGCAAGCATCAATACCATGATTCGTCACTGGGGTAAGATTCAGCCCCCCCGATCAAGCTGAAATTTTGCACAAACCTTCCTTTTAATATTTTAAGAAAACCCCTAAAGGGATTTTTCGCGACGCACAATAGTTTTTGGGTTTGGGTTTGTTTGAGTAATTTTTGTTTGGACAAAACGGAAAGCGCGATAACATATATAGGTATGAACGGAGACGTCGCAGATACAGATATAGTCGGCGCGCGTTACAAAAAAAACTTAAAAAATGAACATCGCGAAAACTATTGCGAGTCGCCAAAAATCCCTTTAAGGTTTGTCTTAAAATATCAAAAGGCAGGTTTGTGCAAAATGCCAACTCGATCGGAGGGGCGGCGGGGGTCGGAACCTTACCCTTAAAAAATTAAAAAAAATCATTATCTCGTAAACTATTGCGACTCGCCAAAAATCCCTTTGAGGGTTGTCTTAAAATATTAAAAAGAAGGTTTGTGCAAAATTTCAGCTCGAATGGGGGGGGTTTAGAAACCTTATCCCGTCACTGGCTCCGTACCTGCTCGCGTCTGGAATATTTCCGGTGGTGGAGAATAAAAAAACGACCACAACAATAATCACGGAGAACGGAAAAGCAGAATGTCTTGCTCGGCATTTATAATTAAATGCTATAAATGGATTCAATGAATAATTAATAAATCTCTCTCTCTCTCTCTCTCTCTCTCTCTCTCTCTCTCTCTCGCTCTACCTCTCTCGGAGGACCGCAATTGATCATACCGATACGCGACACTGCAACTAATGGACGTTCCATTGTCGCAGCGGAGATTATATACGATACCGATTTATTTCGACATTTTTCATGGTTCACCGTACAGTTCAAAGTTATAACCGGGGAAAAATATACGTTGCGGCGGGTGCATAGAACGGAAGGGAGTGGTTGCGAGATGGCATACACACTGTTAAACGTTGCGGTGACTGCGAAAGCACATTCCGTCTAATAAACGTGTTGCGCGGGGGACCTTGCAGAACTCTCCCTCGGCTGATTCACACGCAGAGAGAGAGAGAGAGAGAGAGAGAGAGAGAGAGAGAGAGAGAGAGAGAGAGAGAGAGAGAGAGAGAGAGAGAGAGAGAGAGAGAGAGAGAGAAAGAGAGAGAACACCTATATGAGCTCGTGGAGACGTATTGTACAATCTGTTATCTCACTGCTCCAAATACAAACATTCAGTGTGCAAATATACAAATACACATGTACCTTTATTTACACATGGATTTCTAAACACCAAGAATCAGCCGGAGTAGAAAGACTGCAAAGAGCGCAACACCCGGATCGCTCTGGTATGCTAATTGTCGTTTCCCCCTCTCTCCCACGGACCAATTCCAGAAGCGTGCTGGCAAACGCCAGAGGAAGGGGCCCACTTCGGGATAAACTCATTCAAAAGATACAGCGAGCAAGAGAGAAAGATCGTGAGAAAGAGATGGCGAACGAAGGGGTGGCCGGGAGGTAAAGAGAGAGACTGTATTCCTTGTCTCCGGGTTGTCTCGACGTTTTCTCATACCACGAGGCACACGATACCTGGATATCTGCTGGTATACATATATCGACGTATAACTTTATCGTTGGCGAGTGACCAGAATAATTTAAAACTCGTTTTGAATCGCCCTGGACAGTGGCAGCTGTATCGGATAAAATGAAAGAGGGATGGAGTCCCTTTCATCTGTGTGTGTGTGTGTGTGTGTGTGTGTGTGTGTGTGTGTGTGTGTGTGTATTTCTCGTGACGCGATTCCAGGAACGCCCTGGTATGCTAATTGTCCTCTCGAGCTGTAAGTACCATACGTGAGACAGCATACGAGAGTATCTCTTTCCTCGGTTATGCATACGTGTCTATATACATATATACATCTATCTATATATATGTGAAAAAGCGATTTTAGAGACATTCGACTTCGAGAACGGTCGTCATAGCAGCCTCTGTCCCCATGCTCAACATTCTGTAAACCCCAATGGGTTTAAAATCACCTTTAGATAAACGACAGCATATTTGTATGAAGGTCCTTCGTGGGCTATCCTCAGAACAGCCAAACGTGCCGATAGCCAACAGAACGTAGGTACAACGGGTTCAAAATATCCTGTTCCCGTATATACGGATATTTGTACTCTGAGATAAAAGTCCATGGTGTTCACAAAAAAACGCCGATCGTAAAAATGGGATTCGTAAAATTCGCTATAATATTATTACTATAATACAACTATACTATTATAATATTACTATAATACTATTATACAACTATATATAAGCGAAAAGTATATCTAAACATGCAACTGGGGTGGCGTGTTTAACGAACTAGTATCCCTGAAATAATTACTAACAATTGTGAAACGCTTAACAATATAAATATAGTTAAGTCGTTGCTATCACAAAATCGGCGGACAAATACTAATGTTATATACTGTTCGTTAGGTTTTATTCAGTGAAACTTCTACTATTCTTTTCAAGTTTGTACAATTCATTTGGTTAACGTTAACATTTGCCGAGCATAATTTGTTAGAAGAGCCGATGAAAAGTGCCTGTTCAAACAAAATTATGGTAATGTTTACTTATACCGAAGACGTAAATCATTTGCAGTTGTAGCGACCACGGTTTAGTAGTTTTAAGAACTACGCGCGTCTCATTAACTGGCACATAGTATGTTTGTTGCATAGCGAAAATAGTCCAACACTTCTTCTCGTAGTTCGTTTTCTGTTCTTGCAGGACACAAATTACTATGCATTTAGCAGGTCGTATCATATAATATGGTAAATACCACATGATACAATACTATTGCGGCGCATCAAACATCCATTTAAGCAGTGACTTATGTTATCGAAAGATCTATGCAGAATTTTACCTGAATCGGTGGTAACAGCTATTCGGAAGTACAGCCTTACTAAACTAACAAGTACAGTGACTTGTGCCGGAAGTACAAGGAATTACTTTTATCTCTTCTGCCATATCTGCGATCAAGATACCAAAAGCACTCGATAGCGTAGTGCCAACGTGCGTAGTATAGGCAGAGGATAGGCAGGTAGGTTGTAGATTCGACTCCACGTGGAAGCTGTATTTCCTTCGAAACAAATCGCTACAAAAGGTCAGGAAATGACGAGTTACAATTTTAAAAAGCCATCGAGGCAGAACTGCCAGTTGCATATTTCATTTTATTTTGGATTTATGAAATATTCGATGCATTTAGTGGACGGGCATTGACGCATTGAACACTTGAACTACACGCCAAATACACCGATAGCAGGTGGTATCTTGCAATATGGTACAGGTCACTATAAACATTGTCGCAAATCACAAGCAACATGTTCAATCAATGTATGTATGGTTCAGCCTGTTTCCTATTAGGATCTTGGGGAAATGAATTTTTAATTGTGTCAGGGAATGCTATCCATTTTATGGAAAACTACTATATGACACAGCATTGGACAATAAACGTATGCTCGTAAGATTGTTGGTAGCGGTTAATGTATCTGCTTAATTCATGCAACAGCTAAAACATCAATAAGCAGCACTATACTTTTAGCAGTAATTATGACAATAAAATATCGCTGTCCCCTCAGGGAAATATAAAACACAGTTGAAAACACCCTACATTTTTCTCGGTGTATGAACACTCCGGGCTAGAATGGTGTGCAGCTTCTATATTCCGCGATCAAGGGCCCCAATAACGCAGCAAACGCACCTCACCTGCGTAAAGAGTCTTGCCGCCTCTATTCTGGACAAACTAGAAAGTCCGCGAAGATGCGTTTCCATCCGTGGAACGAATTTCCAGAGTGGCAACGGATGCTCATTGGGTTGGCGGAGACCATCGGGGAAAACTCGAATCTAGCCTCGAGAGGAATTGGTTGGAGGCTGTCAGTGGAATTTGATGGCGTTCTGTTGAATGGAGATACTCGAGGATGATACCTGTCGCGTTTGAGGCCTCTGTCGGTCGGCGAAGACTTCCAGAACTATGAAGGCGCGGGCCAATCGACGGCCTGCGTACGTGTCCAATTATAATTGGGCGTGAAGGTAGTCCATCACTACAGGCGAGGATCATCTCCAGCCAAGTGTACTTGGCTGGATCGGCTAGATTGGAAAGACGAGGAGCATCGTGAAGATTCGATGATCTCGTTATTGGAGGCTCTTCCGTGTTTGGAGGAGCTCATCGTTTGATCGGAATTGGGCGGCGGTGGGATGATCGCTCACCATTGCCGAAAGACAGTGCTTCAGCGGTTAGTTTCCCGCTGCCAACAGCTTCGATATCTCAATAGTAACAGCGCAATTGCTCACTTATGCCCCTATGCGCGAGTGACTTATCGTCCTCGGTGTTTACTCGCGCCTCGCGCGTTGCAAAAGAGCGCGGAATGGAAGACAGAAACCTCCAACGTACAAGTCGATGGAAGATGCCAGAGCCAACGGATATCTTTCGCCATCGATTATTCGCCATTTTCTTCGAACCCTGGGAGCAAAACTATTTACTGCCTGGCAGTAAAACGTTCCTTCAAACTCTCTCTGTCTCTCTCCTGTCTAGTACGCGTGCAAACGAGACTGATTATTGTTGTTGCGCGTACAACTTGCGGTATGAAAGTGCTCGGATCCTTTTCATCTTCCTCTTGACGCACTTCTCCACTTCCTCTTCATCTCCTTCCACCACGTATGAGGCATTCCACGTCACTTCAGCCAGTAAAAAAATTCACAAATAATTTTGAAAAATCGAGTTACTTTATTGAAAAATATTCACGGAGTGTCGACATTTTTTAAAAATTTCTGACGTTTTTTCTCGGTGATTACCATTTTTTAATATTTTCTCATTCAAATGGCTGTATCTTTGGCAGGATTTGGCGTATTTACATTCGTAAAAAACGAAAATGTGCGTCTTTTTCTAGCCTTCCAGAAAAAAATTAATTTAGATTTTATTGAGCAAGTCGAACGTCCGTTTCAGGGAAAAATATGCCAAATAATTTTTTTTTCTCAAGGAAAGACACTCGTTATTTTATTTTTAAGAATTTCCCCGAATTGTGAATACGAAAAACGGATTTTTGGTTTTTCTTATATTATGGGATTACTAAACACCGTGAAGTAACAACTATTTTTATTTAACAATTTTTTAAAATTAATATTCGATTAAAGAGTGTGGAGCACTCGCGGTATGTTTACCAGGTTTTTGAAATACATATGACATATATGTCATACGTATTGGAGCCTTGGAGTGCTCCACACTCTTCAATCGAATATTAATAAAAAAATAAAAAAATAGAAATAGCTGTTACTTCACGGCGTTTAGGAATCCCATAATATAAAAAATACCAAAAATCCGTTTTTCGAATTCACGATTCGGGGAAATTAAAAAAAATAATATAACGATTGTCTTTCCTTGAGAAAAAAAATATTTTTGCATATTTTGCCCTGAAACGGACGTTCGACTTGCTCAATAAAATCTAAATTAATTTTTTTCTGGGAGGCTAGAAAGAGACGCACATTTTCGTTTTTTACAAATGTTGATACGTCAAATCCTGCCTAAGATACAGCCATTTGAATGGAAAAATGTTAAAAATGGTAATCAACGAGAAAAAACGTCAGAAATTTTTAAACAATTTCGACACTCGGTGAATATTTTTCAACAAAGTAACTCGATTTTCCAAAATTATTTGTGGATTTTTTTTACAGGCTGAAGTGACGTGGAATGCCTCATATACGTCCATCTATCTATCGCTCTGTTATTTATTATTGTAACTTCAGAGGCGCTAAGAGTATAACGAGGGGGCTTCGAGGTGAAATTTTCAGCGTCGCCAGCCGACTCCAGCTGAGAATGACAGAGCAATCTAGACTGTGGATGCTGCTAGACGTCCGGTAACGAGATACCTCGAACTGACTATTATTTTGTTACCTAATTACTTCTTATCATCATCGCCTCTTAATTCTATCGCTTCTTCCACCTCTCGCCCCACTCCTTCGCTCCTCAGTTGCTTCTTTTCTTTCACTTCGTCACTCGATCGCCTGTCTCGTTAATCTCTATGGAAAGCTCTTAATGGCGGTTCCAATCGAGACAACGTGTCGTAAAGATAGGATTTATTCGTCAGAAGGAAGAGTCCGAACGATATGTATATAGGGCAAGGTGATTCTGAAGACACTAGACTTCGAGGACCAGCATCATTAGTCCATTGTCCCCAAACTCAACCCTACGTCGACTGCAATGTCTTCGCAATCACCTCAAGATAAATGTAGGCACATTGATATTAAAGTCACTTCAAGCACCTTGTCCACAAAATCAACGATTGCTTTGGAAAAATAAACATTCAGGGATCCTCCTCAAAACAGCCAGATGTCCAAATATCCAACATTACATAGAAATAACAGTTTGACAATATCCTTTCTCCGTATATGCGAGTGTACACTCGTGTGTGGGTGTGGACGTATGTCTGTTCGATATTCGAAGTATTCCCTGATGGAATCTCTCGCTGTCCTGCCGCTGATGGCGACCCTCTTTCTCGTGTCTTCGATTTTTTTAAATCGGGCCCGGTCCCCGAGGGTACAGTCTGCGTGGCTGCCACCACCACCACCGCGGCGAGGAAAAAAAACGCGGAGAGATGGAAAGTTGACTCGGTGGGGATGCGAGAGGTTTCATATTTCAGGGAACCGAAACTACCTCTCAAGAGATTTCTTCTTGGGCCCAGGCGCAGCATCTCTCTTGGGCTGTCGTCGTGTAGGTCTTGGAAACGCGCGCGGGGAGACATTGTCACTTTGTTGGGTTTATTACCTCATCATTGTTATTGGTATTCTAAAGGTGTATGGGTTGGAAAAAGCGTTTGTCGTATTTCGCGTGTGTGTGTGTGAGAGAGTGTGTACCAGTGACTCGAGTCAACAATGGGATGTTATCATTATTGTGGAGGAGTATTCATTGAGGAATGAGTTAAGGTGAGTCAAGAAAGAGGGAAGAGGGATAAAAGGGTTTCAGTGAAGAGACAGCTTGAGAGTAGACATTCGAGGGCCCGAGTCTCCTATTTGTCTTTAAAGGGACTCCGATGGTGGCTACCCTGTTGCTACTGATGCACTCCCTCCCTCCCTCTCTCTCTCTCTCTCTCTCCCACCGACGAGAGGCATTCCGTGAATGAATAATTCAACGAGCAACGCGCGCGCGAGTCCTTTCCTCTTCTGTCAGGAATGACGTGAGTGTGTGCGTGCGTCGACCATAGTGCAGTGGCCCCACGAGAGGACCTCTCCCCCATGCCTCGTCCTTCTCGACCACCTCACGTTCTTGCTCCTCGGGATATTCTTCGGACCACGGGTTCTTTTTCACCTTCTCGTCCGTGTAACTCGAGTGATCCGGGAACTTATGCCCGCCGATGAAGAGTGCCTGCCAGTGTTTTTTCAAGCGACACCCACCAGCGAGAAGAAACGGGCCCAAAATTGTCGCGAGATTCCTCAAGAGTTTATAAATTTCTCGTTCCTTGAGGGGCTATACCAGTGTGAACGCTAAAAGTTTTGGTGATTTTCGGGAATTTTTTGGAAGAGAAGTACTCAATTAAATGTTTCGGAAAATTAAGAACATATTTGGCTATATTTGACCTATAGTACATAATTTTTTCATAGGAAAATATTGAGATCCAAGCGACTTGTGAGCTGCCTTCGGAGGCGCCAAAAAAAAAGTTCCTCCACTGACATGATTCCGGCCGATTGAGTAGCTGAAACCGAAAAAGGAAAAAATGTCGTTAAGGCGTACCCCCACTTGTAGCGCAAAAAAGGCCTTTTTCATTAATTTAAAAAAAACTACAAAACTTTTTTAATCGATCTATATACCATCTTAAAGAACACATCTTGAAGAACTTTCAGTAATTGTTTTATTGAAAAATATTACATTGTTTAGTGGGAAATAGCCGTCAATGAAATAATGTTTTTATATACACGGTTTGCGGTGACCAACATTGCGGCGGAGTGGATCATCTGAAAAAAAATGCGGATGGATTTAGTCAAATATAAGTATAAACTAGTCTTTAATCGAAGGATTTTAAAAAATATTCATTTTTCACAAAATGGCGGACAGTCAAAGTTAATGGTTCGATTTTAACGAAAAAAATCGAACGATTAAAGACTACATTTTTATGTATTAAATAAGCCTGCAAAATTTCAAGAAGATCGGTTCATTAGTGTTCGAGTAATCTTGGTCACCGACTTCAGAAATGCCATTTTGAGAAAAACGCGTTTAAAGTTTCAATTTCAGTTTACACGAAGAAAGTATTTTTTTTTTTGTAAACTTACATAGAGTCATCTATTCCGGGCCCATACAGAAGTATGGGCCCGGATACTTATACTTCAAAAAAATGCAATAAAAAAAATCGATTTTTTCAAAATCGCAAGTGGGGGTAACCCCTTAAACTGGAATGTATTTCCTGTACAATGACGTAGGATTTTCGAAAAATATCAAAATCTAACAAAATGGCGTAGTTATGAAAAAAGTCTGTTTTCTTGCCTAAAAAATGGTCGTTTTTTGCAATGCCAAATCGTCAATTTTCATCCAATCAAAAATATCCTACGTCATTGTAGAGTAAATATATTCAAGAGTACTCAGTTCAAATTTCAAGTCAATCGGACAATTGCTCTTTGAGTTACAATGTCAGCAAATTTGAAAAATCTCATTTCGATAAAAACGCGTTTAAAGATTCAACTATCGATTTTTGCAAGATAAATTATATTTACCATAAAAACTGCTAATCAGCAATACCTAGCCCGTGCAATGGATCCTCCTCTTCCTCGAATAATGCCTGCTGAGAGGCTTTTCACCCTGGCATAGCCCCTTAACTCTCAACTTTCCAAGGGTTCCAATGAGCCCTGGGGATCCATAAATCGACAACGAGGGTGTTTGGTTTACTGCTGGAAAATCCTGTTCTTCTCGAGCTCGTTAAAAACAAACCTGTCTAGCATTGGGGTTCAATGATCTGTCATCAATGACATTCATGCAGGGTTGATTTTGCTTGCAGCAACGCAAAAAGACGTATTGAACGATTGGTCCAATGCGATTTGTCAGCCATCAGTTGTGATTGTGTCACCTGCCAAGGCTGCTCATTGCAGTCAAGCAATTGCAACGGACAACGACAATGGGCAAGCGCTGCAAACAGACACAAACAAACTGTCAGGCAAGTGATATCAACGATTGCCCAAGTGTTTCGTTGTTGTTCGTTTCTTCGTATGGTTGGAATTAGCTAGTAGTTTGGCCAATGCAGATCGAGTTAGCGCAACATTTGCTGTAACTTCATTTTACGTAAGAGGATTTCTCAGGATGATTTCTCGTGTTTGCTTGGGTCGCTCGTAACCCAAGGAAGGAATACTCTGGCCAAAAGAGTGGAGAGATACTTCGGTATTCAAATGAGTGAGATTTACTAATAAAAGTTTTCTCTTTTTTGTCTCAACGCGCGGCTTTACGTAGGAAGATCGAGCGGCGCTGGTTAACAAATCGATTGTACATCTCTTGGATATGCGTACACGAATGGTATCTCTTCCGGCTCTCGGGCGGCTAACCAGCGGCAACCAGCAGCATTGACACATGACCCTCGATGGGCGAATGCAGCTTTCATCTCCCTTGCACCCACACAGACAGACACCCGCACACAATGTCCTCAGCATCCATGCGAGAAAATACTTGTTGGCTCATGGCAATGGGGAGCCTGCGCTTACACGATTTCGCTTTTAGCTCTTCTCGGCGCGTGGCTCTCTCTCTCTTTCTCTTTTTCTCTCTCTCTCTCTCTTGGCGATGCACGTCTCCAGGACTCCATTGGGAGGTCAATTCCCACGGTTTATTCTAGCGCAGATACACGCCCGCGATCTCATACCGATCGCCACCTACGTAACATGCAGATTTTGGGAGCGTTTCCGGTCCGAGTGCCATGCCAACGCTGCCGTCAATCTTTTCGAAATGGAATTTTCCCGATATCGGAATTTGGCCGTCGAGCGATCGTCGTCGGTATCGATGGACTTTTTCGAACGCCTCGTCCGTGGTCTCGGTCGTGATGGAGACTCGAAAATTGTGGGTCCTTGACGAGCACTATATGGCTCGAGAAATTCAAAATGGCGGACAAGAGCGGCCGATCTTTTGCGCAAGACCGATCGACGATTTCGTTCGCTCGATCATGTTTATCGGCGGAAAGTTTTGATCTCTCGGAGAATTGCGATCCGCAGTTGCGTCGTACCTTCATCGTTGTGTCGTTAACTTGTCCCTCGCGCTCCTCTTTTGCTCTCTTTCTTCACGTGGATATATGTGTATCACGTGGATTCGATCGCGACGACGCGGTGCACAAATAAGCCATGAAACTTTATTGCCGTAATAACTATAATCTCGAGAGCGCGAGGGGGAGAGAGAGAGAGAGAGAGAGAGAGAGAGAGAGAGAGAGAGAGAGAGAGAGAGAGAGTCAAAGAAAAATTGGAGAGCCGCGCGCTCCATTCACTCACCATATTCGTCCACGCGCTTTTTTTCTGCAGCCTTCGCGCTCTTTTGCACTTGTAGTCCAGTAAAAAAGACGAAAACCCAGCACTTTTTAGCTTAGAATACGAATTTTTGACTGACGGTAGATGGTTGCCTACTAAAAGTAACCCCAATAAAACGTTGCCCCTCAACTCGCCCCGACCCTAAGAAATAGGGGTTGAAAACTTAAAAATCGCCGTATCTCGATAATTAATAGCCTGATCAAAAAAGGTTTCAAACAAAAGTTGTTTGGAATGATGAAATTCATATAAACTTATGTGACGTCCAACCCCCTATCTTTGAAAATAGCGACACAAAAACGATTCGAAAATTCGGGGTTGATGCGCGATTGTGCCGCTATTTTCAAAGATAGGGGATTGGACGTTAGATAACTTTATACGTATTTTATTATACCAAAGAACTTTTGTTTGAAATATTTTTTGATCGGGCTATTAATTATCGAGATACGGGGATTTTTAGGTTTTCAACCCCCATTTCTTAGGGTTGGGGCGAGTTGAGGGACAACCTTTTATTGCAGTTACTTCCAGTTTTGACCTCCAGTCAAAAAATTCATATTCTACGCTGCAGAGTGCTGGGTTTTCGTCTCCTTTACTGGACTATTGTTACGAGGAATCGCGATCCTCTCGAAGGATCCGCGTGTTTTGTCGCTTTGCAAGAGCCATCTTGGAATAGGATCTCTATGACAACGAGCGTCATCACGCTCGATCTTTCTACAAAAAAAAAACGTTCTTGTCTTCCTTTCCACCCTCCCTTGCCCCGCAAGGATCCGCGAAACGGATTAAGGGGCTATACCAGTGCGAACGCTGAAAATTTGGGTGATTTTCGGGAATTTTTTGGAAGAAAAGTACTCAATTAAATGTTTCGGAAAATTAAGAATATATTTGCCTGTATTTGACCTGATAGTACATAATTTTTTCATAGAAAAATATTGAGATCCAAGCGACTTATGCGCTGCCTTCGGAGGCGCCAAAAAAAAGTTCCTCCACTGCTGACACGATTCCGGCCGATTGAGTAGCTGAAACCGAAAAAGGAAAAAATGTCGTTAAACTGGAAGGTATTTCCTGTACAATGACGTAGGATTTTCGAAAAATACCAAAATCTAACAAAGTGGCGTAGTTATGAAAAAAAAGTCTGTTTTCTTGCCTATAAAATGGTCGTTTTTTTCAATGCCAAATCGTCGATTTTCATCCAATCGAAAATATCCTACGTCATTGTAGAGTAAATATATTCAAGAGTACTCAGTTCAAATTTCAAGTCAATCGGATAATTGCTCTTTGAGTTACAATGTCAACAAATTTGAAAAATCTCATTTCGAGAAAAACGCGTTTTAAGATTTAACTATCGATTTTTGCGACATAAAATGATATTGATATAAATTATATAAATGATAATGATATTCTTGAAGGTGTCACACTAATTAATTAAAAACAACACACACACACACACACAACAACAAACACACAAAGTAATTTAAAAAAATGATTCGGGTATGCAGCGATCTCGCGTGATCAAGCCGGATTGGTCCGGGCCAATACTCGGATGGGCGACCGCACAGCCACCTCCGACGAGACTTGAATTTTGGGCAATTTTCCCAATTGCCAAAACGACTGGAGAAAAAAGTAAATACCATCCCTACTGCATAATTTATTCACTTTTTCATGCATTTATGGAACGAGATGTCTGATGAACAAATTTACATCACGAGAATTTTTGTAACGAGCCACGAAATCCCACAACCAGCGATGGACACTCGTCGTCTTATAGCCTCTCCCGCCAATTTCCATTTCTCTGATCTTTTTACGTCCGAGATCGAAAAAAGAAAACATCGGGAGCGCAAAGAACCCTCTCGATGTTCTCGGGGTATATACTTGTCCCATAGCGCAATACGTGTCCTTTTATTAAGTTATCCTGTTTCCTTTTTTTATCGCGAAGTGGAGTAGTAGCCTCCCCCCTCGTGTACTTCGCCACTTTGGTATTCTCTCGTCTTGCAAGGCTCTCATTCCTCCTCGCGTTCGCGTCCCGTTCCTCATCTGGGTGTGTAACGATTCGAGTCGCTATATACAGGGTGTCTCGTAATAAATGGATAATCCTGCAACTGTCGATGTCCCAGAGCATGGCCTGCTATATGCTGGAATTTCAGTTTACTAAAAGTCCCACGGTTCTTGAGATTTTCATCTGCTTTTGGGGTTTCCCATGCCATTTCTACAAATGATAACTTTTTTTAACCCGGTTTTTTCAAAAATACTCTTGGTTATTTGTTTTATCTAGAAAAGTCTTCTTTTTAACCTTAAATTTTAAGGAAACTTCATGAAAAAAGATCTTGTTCAGAATTTTGATACAAACCAATTCAACATATCGAGCCAATTACTTCAAAAAGTTGCTTAGTCATTGTCGATTCGTATCATTTGTTGAAACGGCATGCGAAGAAACCAAAAGCAGATGATTTTTTTCCAAAAATAACGTAAAGCCCAAAATCTCGAAAACCGTAGGACTTTCACTAAACTGAAATTCTGGCATATAGTGGGACGTGACCTGATCTTTCGACAGTTGCATGATTATCCATTGATTACAGGACACCCTGTATATATATACAGAGCGAGGCACATAAAGTGTTACAGAGCAATAGCACTCAAACTATTGATCATATCCAAAAATGTTTAAGAAAAAAGTTTCAGTGCTCGAGAAGCCCGTCATACTGGACCACCCTTTTTTATCGGTGGAGGCGCTGAAGCTACGTCAAGGTCAACTCCACTTTTTTTAATGGAACCATGTATTTTTTTCGATGACACTATTACCGATTTTAAGACGAATTCAGCGGCCTACAACAGAAAGTCATTCCAGTCACGCAAAGTATGAAAGTAGTCGAAAAATCGAAAAATATCGGAATAATCACTTTCAAAGGATCCACTAACCTTGGTTTGGGTCTACCTACAGAAGATGCTCGAAGTGATGACACTTTCTTAAATCGAATGGTACATTTTTTTCAACCATCTTGTGGAGCACCTCAAGCCGCATAAAAACCATTAGGGGTCAAAGTCGTTCGAGGTCATTCAAGGTCACCTATTAAAATGAAATACAAATCTAAATATCTCGGATCACTACCAAATATTTGATAGTGATCCGAGATATTTAGATTTGTATCATCGATACTGACCTTGAATGACATTGAATGACTTTGACCCGCGGAATATTTTTTATGCAGCTTGAGGTGCTCCACACGATGGTTGAAAAAAAATGCACCATTCCATTCAAAAAAGTGGAGGTGACTTTTAGTGTACGTCAACGCCTCCACCGAAAAAAAACTTGGTCTCATTTGATGGCCCCCTCCACACCGTACAACTTTTGTCCGGAACATTTTTTTTTTGACGTCGATAATTACCGAGTTATTTCGGGTGGCAGACATAAGAGGGACACCCTGTATATATATATATTG
>CALYCA010000029.1:0-28297 GCA_944452715.1 Ophion slaviceki | reverse complement strand
AAACTCGTGACAAGAGTAGGTGTCGTTTTATATTTTCTATACAGTTATGAGAGTAAGGGAGGATGACGAGGAGGAGGGGCAAGGAGAAGGCGAAGGGGGCATGTATTCGAAGAGCCGAGCAAATATGTATAGAGAAATATAAAACACTACCGAGGTGAGACACACCTGACACATTTAACAGGTTCGACCTACAGTGCCAGATTTCTCTTTCCGCTTGCTCTTTGCATCTTGGCCGACCATGATTTTTGTTTAATTTATATATCTCGATCTTTCTATCTCCGTCGCTCATTTCCGTCCTCTCTCTCTCTCTCTCTCTCTCTCTCTCTCTCTCTCTCTCTCTCTCTCTCTCTCTCTCTCTCTCTCTCTCCAGCTCCCTCTCTGCTTCTCCCTGCGGCAGGATGAATATCTCTTTGGCAATTTTGGTTGATACGTATCGTAAAGTGCGATCGATCCTGGCAACATGCCCAAAGATGCGTTCCGAAGCCTCACTGACTGGCCGCCGAGTTTCTGCTTTTCGTATATATTCGAGTACATTGTTCCAAATTTAATGAATATTTCAATCTCACTTCCCGTTTATTTATTAGCCGATTTTTTCGGCTATGTCAGGTTGTCGTGGTTGGTGAATGAATTATTTATATTTTTCAATTTATATTCGTAGATATTCATGATGGTGTAATATTCCCTGGATCTTGACTTTTATTAAATTTTTATCTTTATTCCTCTCATCTTATTACTATGCCAATTATTATTTTATTCAAATATTTATATTTATTATAAGTATTCCTTTTACATTATAATTAAAATCACAATGATTTCAATTATATTATAATTTTGATTATCATTATCTTTTTTATTTAATTTTTCGTTATTCCAAGTGTTATATGTGAATTATTTATTGTGATATATACACAATATGATATATTCTTTTTTAAATAATTATTTGGTAGGTAATTTTGGCTAAAATTTATTTCCAACCCCCCATTTTTACATTCGTGTCGATCATTAATTAAAGGACCAATGAAAAAATCAAAATCCATTTTTTAAATTAAATTCTAGCACTATAGCCGGGAAATTTTAGATCAATTTTAGATCAGATTTAGAGCAATTGTAGCTCGGATTTAGATCAATTTTAGATTCAAAATTTAGATAAAGTTTAGATTCAATATTTATATAAATTTGAGATTCAAAATTTAGACCAATTTTCGAATCAAAATTTAGACCAATTTTAGACGCAAAATTTAGATCCATTTAAGATTCAAAATTTAGATCAATTTTTGATCAATTTCCATTAGAAATTTTAGGTCAATTCTAGCTCTCAATAGTCGATAGCCAGGATATTTTAGATCAATACAGCCAATTATATTTTTACACCGCCCATCGCCCCCTCAACTATTTTCCAAGTGAATAATTAATATACGAACAATGAATTAACCGAATATTGAATTAAATTATTCATCGGACGTCCGAGATACTCCCGGCAAGCCAAAAAAATGTCCCATCGTCCACGGACAACTTTAGACGAAGATATATTTTTCTCGCTTTTCGCCTCGTCCCCGTCAACAATTACTCGCCCCCGAAATACTGTATTTTATCACCAAAATTATGAATTCATGGTCGTGCGCGCGCGATACGCAGCGCGAGCACAGCGAACGAGGACGAGATGAGCCACCGCACGGTATGAGAAGATTGAGAATTGTGTATGTGTGTGCATGTGTGACTGTAGTACGAGCTGGAACAAAAGTAGGTCCGTTGACTCGCAACGGCGATCTTTCGGCTCGAGAGAGGCACATCTCGAGCCGACCGCACACGATATTCTAATGCATGTTTCGTTTCGGGGCGCGACGGCCAAAAGGATTCTCTATTTTCGCTGTGCAAGCTTTTTTTTGCTACGAAAATTACAATTTCGAATATTTTTCAGTCATGTAACAAATGTCTATATGATCAATATTTTTATACATTTATTTATTTAATAAACATTCACAATATCGAACTTTGCATCGTTGAAATGCAACGACTTTGTTTTCTTTATTTTTATCATTATTGAACGCTTCTTTTTTTTAATTGACATCGTAAATCTCTGAGAAAAATACGCAAAAACGTTCGGGTGATTTTCACAGCCGGCGAAATAAAATGTGAGCAATTGGAAAGAATTAATTTTCGTTGCATTCCAACGATGCAAACTGCAGTCGTGCGAAATTGACGTTGAAAATTGATTTTTTTTTAATTGCACAAATTTTTATTTCGCCGATTTAGGCTGTGTAAGTCACTCAAACGTTTTTTACGTATTCTTATTGGAGATTTACGACCTCAATTTGCAAAAATAAAGGCTTTGAATGATGATAAAAATTGAGAGGTGAAAAATTAAGAGAAAAAATCTTTGCCTTCGAAGGATGCAAACTTCAACGTCGTTACTCCGAAGTAAATGGGCACAAGTGATTTATTATTCACTGAACTGAATGGCTATGCACGCCGAGCCGGAATTTCGGTCGGTCGTAATTATATATATTTATAATTACGACCGACGTGTTTTTGCTTTACCGTTGCGTGATAAATCCGATTATGCGAATTCTTCGTTGAGCTTCGGATGGAATAGTACGAAGATTAGCGTGCTCAATACTCGGACAACGCATCTATAGGTCTCTCTCTCTCTCTCTCTCTCTCTCTCTCTCTCTCTCTCTCTCTCTCTCTCTCTCTTCGTCTGTCTAAACAACTCGTATTTCTAGTATTCGATACATACAATTATTCGATTCATGTATGTGTGTGTATGTGAGTGTGTAATTCAAAGCCAAAACTAAGTCAAGTTCGTACTTGTATGCCGTGCGGAAATTATCGCGCGTGACGTGTGCATACATATATGCACATGAAAATTGGCACGGGAAAATTTGCTCTGCGCCAATGAGAACGAATATATATATATATATATATATATATATATATATATATATATATATATATATAAGAAGTTTATATAGTTGGAACGCAACGAAAATCCTTCTTTATTCTTTCATTTCTTTATTTCGATTGCTATTCGAACTCTCCTTTTGCAGTTTTAGGTTATGGAACCTGCATAAGGATCTTCAAAAATATTTCGGTGACATTTGTCGTCTCCATAGTGTGCGAAAAAATTGGGCATCGAGAACAAAAAAAAATTACGTTGCATTTCAACCATGCAAACGTTCAATACCATTAGTTGTTAGGAAAACGCTTTTTTTCCAAAAACGTCGTGCGACAAAAATTGCCCGAGATATTTGCATTCGAAGTCCAAGTAGTAAACAATGGTCCAGTAGCTGTCCACGGGCGGAACGTGCAAGCCGGATCGAGCGCGGCTTCGAATCCACTTTGAGACAAGTGCATGTTTTTGCTTGAATTTTTTTTAACATTATGAATATATTATTCAATTATTTCCGTTTATTATTTAAGAGGTTAGGCTACTGTGAAAATCGTCGCTTGGGGCAACTCAGTTAAAGGGGAAGTTCCAACGTATAGTGCAGGAATAGCAGATCAAAAGGTCAACTTATGATTACCCCAATAGAACTGCTAATAAAACTTTGAACGCGTTTTTCGCGCAACTTTTTTTCGAAACGGTGTACGCGATTTTTCGACATGTAATGAACGGATTGAGTTAAAATTTGGTACGCTTATTCAGTGTAATAGTACTTTAGCTCTGGCTGACGTTGTTCTTCTCAATATTTCTTTTCCATTAGTAACTAACAATAATGATGTAATTTTTCCTCGAAAAATCGAGAAAAAAATGTTCAATTTTTGTTTTATAATTGAAACACGTTAACCAGAAAAGATGGTCAAGTCTTAGGCCACTGTTATCTATTTTAAGGCGGTCATCTCTTGTGACGGGTCCAAAAAATCGAAACATTTTTTTTCCACAAATTGCAATAAATGTGCGCGTGTTTTATGGACCCGGCATAGCAGACTAATGGTGAGTCAACAGTTCCATCGTGTAAATCGTACTTGAATTTTTAAACGCGTTTTTCGCAAAACTGTATTTTTCAAGATGGCTTCTATAATATGTCGAAAACTAATCAACGGATTCGACTCAAATTTTTATGGTATAGTCAGCATATCTATAACTTTCACCAGAACCAGAAAATTTCTTGTATCTGTCATAGTTTTTTTAAAGCTGAAAAAGTTTATAAAAAATGACGAAACTTGGAACTCAACTTTTAAAACCGTGGCAAAAATTCTATTTTCGATATTCTTACTTGACTCTAGTTCCGGCGATAGCCTCAGGTCTACAAATTGAAAGTCCGTTTGATTTTTGTTATTTCAGATGAGCAAACCTCCGGAATCATGGCAGCCGTCAACCAACTTTTTTTTTACACATGAATGTCTTCCGAACGGTGCAAAGTCGATTCAACGCGTTATTTTTGTTTGATAAAATTCTGAGGGACTGTGAAAATGTTAATAAATGCGTGGCAAAAATTTGAAGATTGTGTTTTAATGGTTCATAAAAAAAATCGCGAAGCAAGCGAAAAAAAAGCTTTCACATGGGATGACCCCCTTAAGGAGAAAAAACTCTTTTTGTTTCAGATCACCCGGGTGGCCAAAATTAAGGGGTTACCGCCACTTGCGATTTTGAAAAAATCGATTTTTTTTATTGCATTTTTTTGAAGTATAAGTATCCGGGCCCATACTTCTGTATGGGCCCAGAATAGATGACTCTATGTAAGTTTACAAAAAAAAATATTTTCTTCGTGTAAACTGAAATTGAAACTTTAAACGCGTTTTTCTCAAAATGGCATTTCTGAAGTCGGTGACCAAGATTACTCGAACACTAATGAACCGATCTTCTTGAAATTTTGCAGGCTTATTTAATACATAAAAATGTAGTCTTTAATCGTTCGATTTTTTTTTCGAAAAAAAAAAATGGCCGTTTCATAGCCAAAAAACGGCCGTTTTTTCGTTAAAATCGAACCATTAACTTTGACTGTCCGCCATTTTGTGAAAAATGAATATTTTTTAAAATCCTTCGATTAAAGACTAGTTTATACTTATATTTGACTAAATCCATCCGCATTTTTTTTTTCAGATGATCCACTTCGCCGCAATGTTGGTCACCGCAAACCGTGTATATAAAAACATTATTTCATTGACGGCCATTTGCCACTAAACAATGTAATATTTTTCAATAAAAAAATTACTGAAAGTTCTTCAAGATGTGTTCTTTAAGATGGTATATTGATCGATTAAAAAAGTTTTGTAGTGTTCTTTAAAAAAATTCATGAAAAAGGCCTTTTTTGCGCTACAAGTGGGGGTAACGCCTTAAGCACACCGTTCAGCCCCTCACGTTCAAAGGTCCTTCACGATATTGTTTATAACTTCTTTAATCGTTGCTATTTTTAATGAAATTTGTTACACAACTTTTATTAATGTACACAACTTTTTTAACAGTAAATGTTCGGATAAAGTTTCGAAAAAGATATACCCCCGATTAATTTGGAATTACGTGTGCCCATGTATTTTGACTCGCTGATCGCGAATAAGATATTGAAAATACCTGCAAATTTCATTTTCAAGGTCGATACTAACAAAAAAAAATGATTTTCAAAAAGTTTTTCTATTTTATTGCAATAAACGTTGATCTTAGAGAAAAACGTTTTCTACAAAAATTGTAAAAATGTGATTTGCAAATTTGATTTTCAAGGTCGATACTAACAAAAAAAATGATTTTCAAAAAGTTTTTCTATTTTATTGCAATAAACGTTGATCTTAGAGAAAAATGTTTTCTACAAAAATTGTAAAAATGTTCAAACGATTTTCCAATCTTACTTATTGCTTCGAAACTTTTTTTTTCAATGACCCCGATTTTCGGGTCGCCGCAGTAGCCCCAAAAATCGCCAAAAATCGTTTACTCAGCTTCGAACTTTGAGCGCGATTGTAACCAAATTTTGTCGCTCGACATTTTCAAAAAAGCGTTTTCCTCTAAATGACACCCAGCACGCTCATCAAGAGAACTCTAATAGTTGGCAAACACCCGGTACATAGGCATATACAATTTAGAGAATGTCATCGTACGTATTCGCATGTATGCATCCACATCCCCGTATGCAGTCGACGAGAATAAATCGCCGGCCGAATAAAGTCAGGGCCAATTTATTTACGCTCGCGCTCACTGAAATATTCCTGCACATTTCGTTTGGGAGAAAACACAAGCTCGTATGGGCGATCGTTCGTATACACGAGCGCGCGAGTTGGTTGTTCTCGACTGGAATCACCGCGCGAGTGTGCTATTGGCTCGAATCGGTCGAGCCAATTGCCTCGATCGCCAAGTGCGCTATTCACACGCAAAGAAGAAAAAAAAAAGAAAGAAATTAGGTTATTTTTTTGTCGTTGCCGTACGAACGGTATCGACGAGTTCTCATCGCCGTAGTTGAAATAAAAGCCGTATAATTAAACCGGAAGTAGTTATATATATATAGATATATCTCGAAATCCTACAATGTATAGTGATTGATTGTAACGTCACAAGTTGTGGCATGTGCGCGCGCGCGCTTACTTTTATATCGACGTGGATTTTCTCTCGCTGTGCTTTTATTTTTTCTTTTGCGCCCTTGCCCCAGATGGACCTGCGCTATAATAAAGATACAATAATAACCTGGGCCGGGTGGCCACGTGCCAGGCACGTTATTTCTGCGGGAACACATCCATAAACCATCGACTATACGTACATCATATATATATATATATATATATATATATATATAATCGTTCTCGAGCAAATCGAATCGATAACGAAGAGAGAGCGAGAGAGCGAGAGAGCGAGAGCGAGAGAAAGAGAGAGAGAGAGAGAGAGAGAGAGAGAGAGAGAGAGAGAGAGAGAGAGAGAGAGAGAGAGAGAGAGAGAGAGAGAGAGAGAGAGAATAGTGTTGCAGTATTCGAATGCAAAATTCTTTTTCATTTCCCTTTTCTCCATTTTCATAATTATCGAAAAAAAAAAAAAAATTTGATACACTTAGGTTGAAGATCTGCAATAAGGATCGCCAAAAAAAGTTTATTGTGGCTTTGATCTGGCAAAAAAAATTCAATGAGAAAAAAAAAACTTTTGTTGCACTCCAACGATGCATACTTCAATATCGTGTTGAAGTTTGCATCGTTGGAATGCACCGAAAGTTCTTTCAGACATTTTTGACTCCGCATTTTTGTTAATTTTCGGAATATTTTTCTTGTGGACTTGGGTCGTGGACCTCTAAATGAGCAACGAAATATATCGTTGAGCACTTTTCGTGGCTCAGATCTGCCAAACGAGGTTGGAGCAATCGAAAAATCGTAATTTTCGTTGCGTTCCAAAGATGCAAACTTCAATCTCACGAGCGATAAGGACGGAGAATCTCGGCAGCTTTATCGGAACAATGTACACCGATATACAGAAGCGCGTTCACGTATCAGCGATCAAAGTGTATCGACCTGTTTGCCCATCAAAAATCAACTGTACGCAACTGCCCCGGACGTTTATCCGTTCTGAATTCAATATTCTCCCGAAGCGTCAAACGTCAAAAGTTTGACGCTTCAATGGAGCGTGCTTTTCTTTTTTTTAAATCCTCTTAAACCCACGACACTTGTAGGTGTATGAGTTCATATATATATATATATATATATATATATATATATATATATATATATATATATATATATATATGTATGTATATGTATGTATATGTATATGTATATGTATATGTATATATATGTATATATAGTCGTATCGGAAAGATTTAGCGTCCATTCGCCGCGACACGCGTCATATCGTATCGTCCATCTACACAACGTGTCTCACTCATCTTTTATTTTCATTTCTCATTCATTGTGAATTTTCGAGCACGCTGTGTAGAAGTCAAAGACAACGCGGGAACACGCGACTTCGAGAGCTGAGAGGCGCTTTTTGAACACTTAGAAAAAATGAAAGTAAGAAGCAAAAAAATGTAAATCTACTTATCGAGTCTCGTATACTTCGTGACAAAAAAATGTATTGAAATTAAACGTTCGATTGATATTATTCTGAAGAAGTGATTCGAACGCTTATTATTATTATTACTACTATTGTGAACACTTTATACAAGTATTGGCATCTAACCGGAACCTATGAGTATCCCAAGTGTATCCCAAGGGGGATTATTATTATTGTTATTATGAGTGTTTTCGTTATTATTATGATTATTGAATTTAAACATTGGCTTCGACAGTATTATTTAAAAGACGCAATGGAAAGCGTAGGTGGGGGAGGGGGGGACTGGCAAGCTGGAACTGGAAAGAAAAATCAAAATTGAACAAGAAATTCTATGCGATTGGGGCAACATCGATGGGTCAACATACACCATGCTAAAGCTTGCATCGTTGGACTGCAACGAATTTTATTTCTTTCGGCAGATTTCGCCTACAAAAGTCCTTCCACCATGTTTCAAGATGTTTATTTAGCGATCTTCATTATAAATATATTTAAAAAACGGTCGCCTACGATAATGAAAATATGGAAAATAAAATGTAAAACGGAACTTTCGTTGCGTTGCGATGATGCAAACTTCAACACCATCAACATACTGCAAGGAATATAAACATAGGAAAACTAGTATACGCGTGGAAAAATATTGGGAGAACAAGATGATTAGCGGAGAATTGAAAGAAACGTGAGCGAGGATAAGATGTGGCAATGTCGAGAAAGGGGGGGGGGGCATGTAGGGGCTAAATGTAGAATGTGCAATTGAAAATTTGAGACATAATCGCGAGTGTACGAAATCGTCAGTGAAAACATCAGCTGATTACTAATTTTCCAGATAGAACACGATCTGACGAAAACTGTACATACGGGACACGATTATAGACAAAAATCGGTGTTCTGGGCTAAATAAGGCCTGGACGAAGTTGGGGCTACGAAATTCGGGACCACCAAACGATTTTGCATCAAACAAGAGTCTGCTCAATTGATTTTAGCAACGAACGAAAATTGCGATATTTTCAAGTCTTATGTCTTATTATTATTATTAATTTAAACATTGGAATGACACTATTCTTTAGAAATGATTCGAACGATGTTTCTTATTATTATCGTTTTTATTGTGAATTATATTTATTGTTATAATTTATGAGCTTTTTATCATTATTATTGTTGAATGTAAACGTTTGACGAATATTATTTTCTAAAGGCAATTGAAACGATTGTTGTTATATTCGTTGTTATTATTGGTACTGTTATTACTTTCGTTAGAATGAAACGTTGGATCGATATTATTAGGCCGTTGAAGTTTGGACCGTTGGATTGCAACGATGTTTTTGTTATTTCTTTATGTTTATAATTATTCGAAACTCTTTTTTTGCAACTCGAGGTCGTAAATCTGTATTAAGGGGTTACCCCCACTTGCGATATTGAAAAAATCGATTTTTTTTATTGCATTTTTTTGAAGTATAAGTATCCGGGCCCGGAATAGATGACTCTATGTAAGTTTACAAAAAAAAATATTTTCTTCGTGTAAACTGAAATTGAAACTTTAAACGCGTTTTTCTCAAAATGGCATTTCTGAAGTCGGTGACCAAGATTACTCGAACACTAATGAACCGATCTTCTTGAAATTTTGCAGGCTTATTTAATACATAAAAATGTAGTCTTTAATCGTTCGATTTTTTTTTTTCGAAAAAAAATGGCCGTTTTATAGCCAAAAAACGGCCGTTTTTTTTAGTTAAAATCGAACCATTAACTTTGACTGTCCGCCATTTTGTGAAAAATGAATATTTTTTAAAATCCTTCGATTAAAGACTAGTTTATACTTATATTTGACTAAATCCATCCGCATTTTTTTTTTCAGATGATCCACTTCGCCGCAATGTTGGTCACCGCAGACCGTGTATATAAAAACATTATTTCATTGACGGCCATTTGCCACTAAACAATGTAATATTTTTCAATAAAAAAATTACTGAAAGTTCTTCAAGATGTATTCTTTAAGATGGTATATTGATCGATTAAAAAAGTTTTGTAGTTTTCTTTAAAAAAATTCACGAAAAAGGCCTTTTTTGCGCTACAAGTGGGGGTGACGCCTTAAAAATACGTAAAAACGTTCGAAGGATTATCGTAGCCTAAATCGCCCAAAAAGAAACTTTATCAATGAAAAAGAATTCCTTTCCGTTGTGTTTCAACTATGCAAACTTCAGGATCATGTATATTCTCCAAAAGTCATCCTAGCAATTGTTGTTGTAATCGTCGCTATGATTCATATATTATTATTATTATTATTCCGTAAGAACGATATGAGGTAAATGTTCATAAATGCGTACGTTTATTCACATATTTGTCAAGATACACGAGAGTAATCGGGTAAATGGAGCTCATTCGCAACGCAGCTGCCTTCAGCAAACACCGCGTATGTTCCGTAGAATGCAGCGGCAACACGAGTATATCCCGTTGTCCGCAGCTCTCCCGAGGAACTCAGGGAACGTGCATCTCGTATCCGAGATACATTATGTATGCGCATGTACGAGGCACTTGCGACGGGATAAATGACCCAAAACCCTAGTGCATATGTATGTATGTATCGTAGAGTTGGCGTGGAGTGGCCCATACATGCGAATTACAGTAAAATGTAATTTGTCTCGCTGTGCTGTGTAATTCGGTCGTCTCTAATTGCAACTCGGGCGAGAAGGAAAGAGACCGGGACGAAGGAAGAAAAGAAAGGCAGAGGGAAATATGTGGAGACATCTGGAGCCCCCCACCCCCGCCAATGCGCTGGGAGATGTCACATACTCGTCAAATTATCTGCGTTCCGAGAGAAGAGATGAGGATTAAGGCCTTAGGCCACAGTAACGGGTATAAATCATGTGCGAATTTAACAATTTTTTTTCGAATGCAAAAGTGATTCTCATAAAATAAATTACACATCTATTCAGTATGGATATCAATCTGGTAGAAAACATATGTATGTTTTCATATTTTCTTTTGTTATCTTTTTTAGGCGCTCCGCGGCGTGACATTTAGCATCCACAATTTTTTACCTAGAACAAAAAACAAAAATTCTCGTCAATCTACATTAGAATACCTAGAGAAGTACGTAGGGAATTTAAAAAATATTGTTTTATTCAAAAGTTGTAGGTATTTGAACTTAAGGGGTTACCCCCACTTGCGATTTTGAAAAAATCGATTTTTTTATTGCATTTTTTTGAAGTATAAGTATCCGGGCCCATACTTCTGTATGGGACCGGAATAGATGACCTATGTAAGTTTACAAAAAAAAATATTTTCTTCGTGTAAACTGAAATTGAAACTTTAAACGCGTTTTTCTCAAAATGGCATTTCTGAAGTCGGTGACCAAGATTACTCGAACACTAATGAATCGATCTTCTTGAAATTTTGCAGGCTTATTTAATACATAAAAATGTAGTCTTTAATCGTTCGATTTTTTTTTTCGAAAAAAAAAAATGGCCGTTTTATAGCCAAAAAACGGCCGTTTTTTTTCGTTAAAATCGAACCATTAACTTTGACTGTCCGCCATTTTGTGAAAAATGAATATTTTTTAAAATCCTTCGATTAAAGACTAGTTTATACTTATATTTGACTAAATCCATCCGCATTTTTTTTTCAGATGATCCACTTCGCCGCAATGTTGGACACCGCAAACCGTGTATATAAAAACATTATTTCATTGACGGCCATTTGCCACTAAACAATGTAATATTTTTCAATAAAAAAATTACTGAAAGTTCTTCAAGATGTGTTCTTTAAGATGGTATATTGATCGATTAAAAAAGTTATGTAGTTTTGTTTAAAAAAATTCATGAAAAAGGCCTTTTTTGCGCTACAAGTGGGGGTAACGCCTTAAGAAATGAATTTTCAGTGGAAAATTTCGTTGTCTGCTCATAAACTGCTCATAAAATGAAAAGTTTTCGATTAATCAGAAATTCCGGACGTACTTCTCTGCGAAATGCGATTAAGAACATAACTTCTAAATTTGAAGTACATCGAGTGAAAAGTGTTGAAGTTATTTGTCACGCCAATTGGAAAAAAAGCTGTTTCGAGAAGTTTCGAGTAGTCGGCCATTTTGTACATCGGAAAAAATATATATATTTTCTAACAGCTTGATATTCATACTAAATAGATGTTTAATTAATTTTATGAGTGAATCACTTTTTCATACGACAAAAAAAATTGTTAAATTCGCACATGATTTTATACCCGTCAGGCGGAAGTATATTCTTCCGCTGCTTACAATGAACATCACTTTGCCATCCTCCTCCGACTTTGTTGAAACTCTTTTATGTTGAAGAGTATCAAAAACTAAGAGGCACGTATTTTTTTTTCTCGGCGGAAAAACGGTTTTAGGGGGTGAAACGTACCCTAAAAAATGGGTTTTTTTTTTTCGTTTTTCGTCGATAATGTTTTAACGGTACGAGATATTGAAAAATTTCAAAGTGCAACAATGTTTATTTTTTTTGTGTACTATACATTGGAGATGAGAACGATAACGTTATCGACGAAAAACACCTCTATTTTCGAGGGTGCGTTTCACCCCTTAAAATCGTTTTTCCGCCGATAAAAAAAGACGTGTCTCTTAGTTTTTGATACTCTTCCACATAAAAAAGTTTCAACAAAATCGGAGGAGGACACCAAAGTGATGTTCCTTGTTAGTCCAGTGAAAGAAACGAAAAGCCAGTACTTTTTAGCGTGGAATATGAATTTTTGACTGAACGTAGATGGTTGCATACTGAAAGTAACCCCAATAAAATTTCGCCCCTCAACTCGCCCCTACCCTAAGAAATAGGGGTTGAAAACTTAAGAATCGCCGTATCTCGATAATTAATAGCCCGATTAATAAATGTTTGAAACAAAAGTTGTTTGGAATAATAACATTCGTACAAAGTTATCTGACGTCCAACGCCCTATCTTTGAAAATCGTGGCACAAAAACAATTCGAAAATTCGGGGTTGAGCTCTCGTGTTTTTGTGCCGCTATTTTCAAAGATAGGGGATTGGACGTCAGATAACTTTATGCGTATTTTATTATGCCAAACAACTTTTGTTTGAAACATTTATTGATCGGGCTATTAATTATCGAGATACGGCGATTTTTTAGTTTTCAACCCCTATTTCTTAGGGTTGGGGCGAGTTGAGGGTCAACATTTTATTGGGGTTACTTTCAGTATGCAACCATCTACCTTCGGCGAAAAATTCATATTCTACGCTAAAAATTGCTGGGTTTTCATCTCTGACTAGACTAGCTTATCGACTGGTAGCGATGCGCATGTCCAAAGCTCTGGTAAACGGAAGGGACAGTGATTGGCAGTTTTGTCGCGAACTGTATCCGCGAGGAGTCGCCCCATACTCGTCTTCGTGTCACTGGGGAAATGAATTTTAAGATAGCATCTCTCTCTCTCTCTCTCTCTCTCTCTCTCTCTCTCTCTCTCTCTCTCTCTCTCTCTCTCTCTCTCTCCCTCTCTTTTGTTATTGATGCTGCGGCAGTTGATTTAAATTTTATATCGATTTCTATTTCCTGTTTATTCTTCATTCCCGCTTTGCATATTTTTAGCTTGTTACTGCAATTAAGGGGGGAGATGCCTTTAGGTTTAGGCGACGAAAAAAAATCCTGATTTTTATGATTTTTCCAAAAGAAAATATTTTCCACCATTTTTGAGACTTAGGCCATATTTTATTACTACTTTTGGCTGTCACATGGTATTTTTTTGTATTGATCTTTAGAAATGGCCGAGGTATGGCGCGGGCTTCTAAACTGCATTTTCAAAACGTGACGTATAGCTAAAAAATAATCGACCGATTCTGATAAAATTTAGTATAAATCTTTATAACCTTATTGTCTAAAACATGACCCTAAATGTTTTTGAAAATAAAAAGAAAATGTATTTTTTATTGCAAAATGTAACTATTTTTTCAGATTAATCCCGTATTTTTTACAGATTCAGATAGTAGATAAACGTATTAACAAATAGTTGAGAAATTTGGTAGACGCAATCTGCCGAAAAAGAAGGCAATTAAAAAACCATCATTTTCATTGCATTCTGTCGATGCATATTTCAATCTCGCAATTCCGAGCGGCTTGTGAAATTTTAAGAACCCTCGTCGTTTCCGACTCGAGACATTTGATGTCAAAGTTCGCAACTCGTCACGTGTCGCCTATAACAGCTTTATCGAACGCTGGCGCTAGCCCCATTCTTTTTTGCTCTCACGAGTAGGGTGCCATGACATCATTTGAGGAGTTAGGCTACTGTGAATATTTCAAAAACTCGTTCGTCGCTTGAGGCAGCTCAAATTGAAGAGGAAGGTCTGACATATGGTGCGGGAATCGCAAATTGAAGGTAAAGTTATGATTACCTACACCGAAAGAACTGCTAGTAAAACTTTTAACGCGTTGTTCGCGAAAATATGTTTTTCAAAACGGTGTACACGATTTCTCGACATCTAATAAACGGATTAACTTCAAATTTGGTAGACTTATTCAATGTAATAGTAGTTTAGTCTTGACCGACGTATTTTCTCTCTACATTTGTTTTTCATTAGATATTAACAATAATGTCATTTTTCCTTGAAAAATCGAAAAAAAAATTAAAAAAAACTGCACGATAGAAACTCGATAACAAAAAAAGCTCGGACAAGTCCTAATATCATCTATTTTAAGCCAGAAATTGTTTTTTTTTGTTTCAGATCAACCGGGTGGCCAAAATCAAGTGCACCGTTGAGATCCTTCACAAGATTGTTTATAACTTCATTAATTATTAATATTTTTGCAATTTATTACATAACTTTGTTATCGTACATATGAATAAATGTCCAAACGATTTTTCAATCATCCTACTTATTCCGTCAAAATTGATTTTTTTAAACATACCCGATTTTCGAGTGGTCACAGTAGCCTAACCCCTTAAAAAAAACAAGCACAGCAGTTTTATCGAAATTACGTTAAAAAGCAATCAAACCTTCAAAAAAATACAATTACTTCAACTGTCCCTTTACCTGTCACGTGTCACGAGTAAAAAACTTGAAAATCCCTCGAACAAACTTTGGGACCAGGCATTCCCCATTTCGTTTCAATTCAACATTTTTTATTTTTTATTTTCCTTACTATTTTTCGTCAACTAAGGCTTCGTAAGAATAAATAAAAAAGCTTCACAATAAAGGTGTTGCACCGAAGTTTCGAAAGTTTCCGGCGGAGACACACTGCGACGAGGCTATTTAAGAAGAAATCTCGTATTTTTTGCTAATTACTGCAGCACGTGCCGAAGGGACAGTCACTAAATCGTGCACACACGAGACGTAAATACATCTGGCAAACGCGCGGTTACGAGGGGTGAAACGGGCGTAAAAACCCTTTCGCAGGCTGGGAAAGGCTCTAAATCATCCAAACAAATGAAAATCTATTTTAGGAAGAAAGGCAGAGGGCAGAGGGGGCGGGTGGGGTAGGGAAAAAGAAAAAGAGACGAACCGAGAATAATTTTGTGTCAGGGGAGCTTTGGCCCCTCTTTATTTCGAGACACGACCAGTTTGTGTGCAGCTTGCTGATGCAGCCCCTTCTTGTCACGAGTCCTCTCGCATACGAGATTAATGTTTACGTGAAAGAGCAGAGAGAGAGAGAGAGGGGGAGAGAAAGATACTAAAATTAGAAAAATCCCGATCATGATACGAAAAGATTTAAAGACTTTGGCACAAAACAAAGAAACAATGTGTCACTCTCCAACAAGCACGATGTTAAATTTACAAATTTTCCAAAACACATTTACAACTTTCAGAATATAAATTCCCTCACTATTTCGTTCGAAGAATTATTGTGCGCATTGAGGGATTAGGGTACTGTCGGGATTTAAAAAAATCGATGGTCGCTTGCGGTAACTCAAATTGTAGAGGAAGGTCCAATATATGGTGCAGGAATCGCAGATTCAAGGTGAACTTATGATTACAACGATAGCACTGCTAGCAAAACTTTAAACGCATTTTTCGCGACACTATGTTTTTCAAAACGGTGTACACGATTTCTCGACATCTAATGACCGGATTGACTTGAAATTTGGTACACTTATTCAGTGTAATAGTAGTTTAGTCTTGACCGACATTTTGCTTCTTAACATTTATTTTTCATTAGTTAAGATTAATAATGTTATTTTTCCTTAAAAATCGAAAACAGCGATTTTCTTTATGAATACGACTTTCATTTTAGGAAGTTTTAGCCAATATTATCTATTGTACAAAAAAAAACACTCTTTTATTTCAGATCAACCGGGTGGCCAAAATCAAGTACATCCTTGAGGCCTCTCGCGTTGAAAAATGCAATTTTTCCCCCTACCAAATTGTTAACAACTCCTTTAATAAGTAACATTTTGGAATGAAATTTGGCACACAAATTTGTTTACATACGTACAAATAAATTTCCAAACGATTTTTCAATCATTTTACTTATTCCTTCAAAATTCATTTTTTTTAATAATGCTAATTTTGGGGCCGTCACAGTAGGCTAACCCCTTGAAACAAAATTGACCATCGAATGGCCATTTATTGCTATTATGGTTTGTTTATCATTATCGTGAATATTACATCCTACATATTTTTTTCCACATGCCTTATTGCACAATAATAATAAGAAGCATAGTAAGAGGAACAAAGCAAAAATAAGGATTAAAATCAATACACGTAGAATTATAAGTAGAATAATAATGAGAATAATAATAATTGTATAAAGGGTTAACAATAATAATAATAATGAAGATAATAGTGACTTTGTGTGAGAATCTTCATTGGTACATCTTACGTGACAAGTTTTTTTTCCTTCTGCCTTTACGACAAAGAAATAAAGTGTTTTTTTAAATGGAAACTTCTTTCAGAAGGGGACAAACGTAAATGGAGTGGCGAATGGGTCTTCGTAGGGTTAACTGTGATATATTTGTCGAGGAGAAGAATTAATTACTGTGCGAACGATATAGCAGGAGGGAGAGAGAGATAGAACAGATTTAAAAGAGAAAAAGGAAAAAATAAAGAGAGAGAGAGAGAGAGAGAGAGAGAGAGAACTCGGGAGAGACAGACACAGAGTGAGAAAGAGAGGCAAAGAAAAAATCAGCGCAAGTACCAGTCAGCCTCGTACATCTCGGCGATGCCCCGCGGACGAGAAGCGCGCATCGGGCGATCAGCTGTTCGCGCGACAAGCGTCGCGGCGCGACCGTACAGAGCGCGATGATCTCGTTGCCAGGCAGAAACTCTTTATCGTCTCCTCCTCTCGCGCATCTTTCCGTCTGCTCCCTATATTTCACTCAACGTGGAGAAAGATTCGACTCTCGTTTTTTTCCCGTCCGGCCAGCTCTTACATAAACAAGGCATCTATCGAGGTGGCTCAAAAAATTGCATTTTCCAAAAATATTTTTATTCGACGGGTTCATCTTTTAGCTATGTTCCCTGACAGTTTCGTCGAATTATTCCTAAAATTGAACGAGCTGCAGCTTCTAACAGTCGGCCGGGCGAGCAGATAGTACCATACTTCAAACTTTAAACGTGTTTTTCTCGAAACACTGCTTTCGAAGTCGGTGGACGTGATATCTCGGGAACCACTTGATGGATTGTTTCCAAATTTACAGGAGATACGATGAGGAACATTTAAAGGTCGTTGACGATCTCACTTTTTTTTAAATCGATCTTCATTTTTTAATAGTTACGTAAAAATGACGACTTTTTTCATAGATTTTCTATGCTCGAATTTCAATTTGTCGCCACGATGTTAAAAAAAATGATTTTAAAAATTGACGATCGTCAACGACTCGTATTTATTGTTAACTTCAATAACCCGTTTGGTTTTCAGATTTCGGATGCACCGTTTAAGGTGGAGAGTGTCCACCGCCAATCGGGGGGAAAAAATTTCATCATCCGCAAGCAGCCATGTTCTTGTCGTTTTTCTGTATTTTTGATGACGTTGAAGTTTGCATCGTTGGAACGCAACGAAAAAGATTTTTTCATAATTTTCCAAATTTCCTTTGCCAAATTTTGAACTGCGAAATTAACGCAAACATTTTCTAGCATTCTTATTTAGCGATTTACAAGAAATTTGCAAATTATGATTTTGGATGATAATGAAAATGAGAAAGTGAAAAGAATTTTCATTGCATTCCAACGATGCAAACTTCAAGCCCATTATTTTTGCGTGATTTTTATTAAGGCTCTCAATATACGTACCTTTGCGTTAAACAAAAAGGGTTTCTTTTTCACCAACCGTTTCATAGATAAAAAAAATACGGTGTTGAAGTTTGCCTCGTAGGAAGTAAACGAAAATTCTTTTTTCTTCTTTTATTTTTATCATTGTAGAAAATATCTTTTTGCCAATTTACGTTGTAGATTTTAACTATGAATCCTGAAAAACGTTTGAGTGATTTTTATAGCCCAAATACGCCAAAAAAGTGCTTTGGGAATATAAAAAAATTAATTTTCGTTGCGTTCCAACGATGCAAACTTCAACATGATAAAAAATTCGGAATTTGGCAATTTTTTCGAGCTTCTAGGTAGATGTAGCCCCTTAAGGCAAGAGCTTAAATTTAAAAGTCCAAAAAAGCGTTTTTTTTCCAGATTTTTTAGAGGGCAAAAAACATGTTAGCCCAGTAAACATTAAGGTATCTTTTCATGTATATGTGAAATGTATAAAAAAAAAGTTCAACATGAAACAATAAATGACTGCAGATTTATCAGCCTGTTCCATGTGCGTCTTCCCACTGCAGTCTCCAATCGGCGGGAAAGATGCAGCTCGTAATTCTTGACTGAACCAAATAAACCAATAAAATTTTTAATTGTCATATATTTTTCTTCTGGCTGAACTAAGAAAAAGTTGAAAAAATCGTAAATTTATCAGCTTTTCTCAGGTTTGAAAAAAAATGTGTTAAAAAAAACACTAACGTGCTATAATAATTATTTAAAAAGACTTTTTCAACGACTTTTTTAATTCACTTAGAAGAGATTTTCATACTGAAGAAAATAAACTTTGCTTTGATACAATGGGTCGTTTAGTTTTTTTGCTATCACGCCCGCCAATGTGCAAAAATCGTGAAAATAAAAACAAGAGAAAACGCGCTTCAAAGTTTTCAATAGGAGGAAATATCAATATCAAATATCAATCGCTTCTCCTCTTTTGACCTTGTATCTTCAAAAATATTTACGATTGGCCTCTGTAACTTTGTAAATACATTCTTGGGTGGTTTATCTATCAATTTAAGCAATAAAAAAACGATTTTTCGGACCTTCCAATTCAGGCTCCCGCCTTAAGGGGCTATACCAGTGTGACACTTTTAAAAAATCGATTTTTCTTTGCCTTTTTCGACAGTTTATACTTTCAAGAATATCATTATCATTTGTATCATTTATATCAATATCATTTTATTTTGCAAAAATCGATAGTTAAATCTTTAAACGCGTTTTTCTCGAAATGAGATTTTTCAAATTTGCTGACACTGTAACTCAAAGAGCAATTATCCGATTGACATGAAATTTGAACTGAGTACTCTTGAATATATTTACTCTACAATAACGTAGGATATCTCTGATTGGATGAAAATTGACGATTTGGCATTGAAAAAAACCACCATTTTATAGGCAAGAAAACAGACTTTTTTTTCATAACTACGCCATTTTGTTAGATTTTGATATTTTTCGAAAATCCTACGTCATTGTACGGGAAATATCTTCCAGTTTAACGACGTTTTTTCCTTTTTCGGTTTCAGCTACTCAATCGGCCGGAATCATGTCAGCAGTGGAGGAACTTTTTTTTTGGCGTCTCCGAAGACAGCGCATAAGTCGCTTGGATCACAATATTTCTCTATGAAAAAATTATGTAATATAGGTCAAATATAGCCAAATATATTCTTAATTTTCCGAAACATTTAATTGAGTACTTGTCTTCCAAAAAATTCCCGAAAATCACCCAAATTTTCAGCGTTCACACTGGTATAGCCCCTTAAATGACCAAAGATTTTTTTCGTCAACTTGCCCCGTCGATCGATTCGCCCGAATTTGCACGCACTGTCGTAGCGCACTCGTCGATCGCATCGAGCTTAACGAATCGCATGAATTTCACGGTGTGATAATACACTTGGCAAGTTTACAACGTCTGGCCTCCGAGTGAACGAAGGCTTTGTGTGGGACTTGGAGGTTGTTTGTGCTTTCGCTCCAAAAGAATAATAATACAGGGGGAGGGGTGTGGGGTGTCCAGACGCGTGCACGCGTCGTACGACGCTGCGATCCCGCGATAAACAAAACTCTAAGGCTGTCAAAAAGATTAACTCCCTTTTTCTTTGTACACGTTTGTGTGCGTGCATATGTACAGAAGGACAAAGCACGATTATTCTATTTGATTTTTTCCGTGACGTCCATAACGAAATTTTAGATCGTATCAATACCTACGATCTTTTTTAGTTTTCGAGTTAGTTCCGAAGTATTCCACCAACTTTTACGACGTGAAGTTAGCATCGTTGGAATGCAACGAAAATGCTTCGTTATTTTTTCGTTTCTTTATTATTACTACCTAAGTTCTTTTTAGTGCAGATTTAGATCACGGATCCCTAATGAAGATCTTCAAAAAAATCTCATGGATCCCTTTATGGATCCCTAATGAAGATCTTCAAAAAAATATTCAAAAAAATATTTCGCTGACTTTTGTAGCCTAAATCTACTAAAAAAAATAGGCCAATATAAAAAAAAAATACGACGTTGTTAAAGTTCGCATCGTTGGAATGCAACGAAAATTCTTTTTTATTTTCGTCTTCGCCATTTTTATTGTTATTCCAAATATCCCTTTATGGATCCCTAATGAAGATCTTCAAAAAAATATTCAAAAAAATATTTCGCTGACTTTTGTAGCCTAAATCTACTAAAAAAAATAGGCCAATATAAAAAAAAATACGACGTTGTTGAAGTTCGCATCGTTGGAATGCAACGAAAATTCTTTTTTATTTTCGTCTTCGCCATTTTTATTGTTATTCCGAATAATTGTTGATCGATTTAGGTTGTAGGTCTCTAATAAGGATCTCAAAAAAGTTCGCAAGTAGCTTTGATTTGCAAAAAAAATTAGCGATTGGAAGGAAAAAAAATATTTTCATTGCGTTCCAACGATGCAACACGACGCGACCGAATAAGGTTCAAAATTCAAATTTCAACGTTCGAAATTGAAAGCTTTAACTTTCAATTTCAATTTTAACTTAACGAAAAATCAATGGATTTAAGCAACAAAAATATAATGTGTGTGTGTGTGTGTGTGTGTGTGTGTGTGCGTGCGTGTGTGTGTGTGCGTGTGTGTGCGCGTGCGTGTGTGCGTGCGTGCGTGCGTGTGTGTGTGTGTGTGTGCGCGCGCGCGTGTGTGTGTGTGTGTGTGTGTGTGTGTGTGTGTGTGTGTGTGTGTGACGATAACGATCCTGGTGATCGTCTGTACACGTACAACAATGACTATATATACGAAATTGTCGGATGACGAGTCATCTAGCTTTGCTCTTCACTCGAGATAAGGAGAGACATTCTTTTCGACGAATAAACGGCGACTAATACACTTGTCGTTTTCTTTTCTTCCTCGATATGTCGCATCCACCTGTTAACAGTCTGTTCAACGGGCTCAGTAATGACGTTTGCTACCTTTAAAAAAATTTAACACACGGAAATATCTTGACTAGTGATTGATTCTTGAAAAATCGTCTCACAGAGGAAAAAATCGATTTTTGTGAGTTTATTTTTAAAAAAGGACAGCCGTGTCGATAAATACATGAGTTCCGAATACTTGGGAATTGTTTCTACTGTCTTTTCAGTCGTATTTATTAATAATGATGAAAATTTGTTCAAATGAAAAAAATATTTTCAATTCGAACTTTGCCTTCATCAATTAACATTTTATTTCAATTTTTTTAAATTATAATGGACATTTAATTTGTAAATTTAACTGTAATATTCAAAAATCTTAAATTGTTCATTTATTCCTCGAAAATGTAAATGTATAAGACGAACTAGCGACGTTGAAGTTTGCATCGTTGGAACGCGACGAAAATTAATTTTCTTCAATTGCACGAATTTTATTTGGCCACTTTAGGCTGTGAAAATCACTGAAACGTTTTTATTATTTTATTACGTGTACTTATTAGAGATTTACGACCTCAATTTGCAAAAAACGCTTTCAATAATGATGAAAAATACGAAATGAAAAATGAATTATTATTATCAGTGACAAACTGTATTGCTCCGCAAAGCACTATTATTATTTTTGTATTTCTCATTACTCGTTTATTAAAGTATTATTATTGTATTTTTATTTTTATAGTAAACGAATTTACGATTTTTTTATGGTGTTGAAGTTTGCATTGTTGGAACGGAACGAAAATATTTTCTTGCCAATTTGCGGCGTAGATTTTTTATGAGAATCCCGAAAAACGTTGGAGTGATTTTTTTAGTCCAAATCCGCCAAGAAAATATTTCGAAAATTCAGAGAAAGGAATCTTCGTTGCGTACCAACGATGCAATCTTCACCGTCATATTTTTTGACTTTTTTACTATTATTTTACTATTTTACTATTTTTCACTATTTTACTACTATTATTTTACTATTTTACTATTATTCACTATTTACCATTTTACTATGATTTATTTTACAACTATTATTATTATCATCATAATGATTGCTTGTCACGTTAAAATCGTTGCACTCCAACGATGCGAACGCAAACGTCGTTCAAACTAAATCTATCCTTTTCGCGAGCCCGTCGATTTTCCACAAAAAATTCATATTCTCAATTCTCAGAAATAATTTCCCCGCGATATCCACGTTATCGAATTACTCTGGAGCGTCGTTCGTTTTTTTTTAGCTCGTAGCGTCTCACTCTATTTCTTCATCTCTCGCGAAGAACAAGGTCCGAGATTAATTGCTAGAGACGCGCGAGCGTGCAGGGCATGAGACCGAGCACGTATGCACCGAAGAACACACAACAGACTGTTTTTTTTTTGGTCGCCGACTGTCGAGCGTTGTGGTCTCGTAACGGTGCTCTCCTTGCCGTGTTTGGATTTGGCTATTCCGCGGCTAAAAAAACTACAATCGTCGCGACGTTTCCCGCGACAGACACGAATATATGGGTCATTCCGCCTCGACGCTATCGTCAATTCCGAACTTGTTTTCCTTCGGAACTTGCGTCGTCAAAAAGTCCGAGGGCTGCCTAAGCTATTCGGCTGCAAACCCTCGCCGAGGCACGTTCCATGCGAATGATCAGCCTCGAGCGATGAAACGATTTATCTTTCCTTTTTTTTTAATGCGTAAACGAGAGCCATGTGGGCCTCGAGGCTGCTCAATCGTGATAGAAAACATACGAAGAGATCGAGAGAAAAACAGTGGCTAAATTCACGGAGGATGCTTCCTGTGCGTATATATATATAGTCCCACAGTCACTAAGTAGGAAGTGCTCAATGTAAGGACGTAAACACACACACAATTGCAGGCATTGTACTCGCGAACTCGTGTACCGAGATGCGGTAGACTTCCGTCGTTTTATCTTTGGTACAAAAAGAAAACAATAAACGAAAAAAAAAACAAAAAAAATCAACGCTCTGAGGTGCCTTTCCGGAGAAATCTCCTTTTCTCTCGTTACATAATGTGACGCGGTTATATTCATACGCACCGACACGATCGGTTAACTAGCCGACTCGTATCATTATCCCATACGAAGAATACGCCATTGTTATTATTATTATTATCAAATTTGATTTCTCGGCAAGGCACTATTATTTTTTACTCTATTTATTATTTTTCTTTTATTTTACGATTTTTTAACTACTTTTATTTTGGGGTCGTTATTAATATCTTTATTGAACAATTGTTCTTTTATTTTTGTAGCAAAAAAATTACGCTGTTTTTGTTCTACGAACATTATTATTATTGTCATTATTGTTATTATCATTGGTCCCGTTGATATTTTTAGGTGTGCATTCGGCGAAATCTTACCTCGCGTGTTGTCAAAAATCCTGACACTGCTATCCAATTGTCGAGGCTGAGCGTGTACAACCCGCAAAAATCGCATCGACACAAAAAATTACGCACCGCACAATGTTTCTTTCTTCTCTATCTGCTCATTGACACTCGCTCCATTCTGTTGTTTCGGAGTTCTCGAACGAAACGACGATTCGAGGTTTGTTTTGGTGCGGTGCACGCGCGCTCACTGTATTCCCAAAGGACATTGCCGCGGCGAAAAGAAAAACCCACGCGCAGCGCTCGGATTTGTGTTTTTTTTTCGTTCGTGCATTGACTGTTGACGATTAGCGAGCGACAGAGGCGAATTAGATGGCGAGGTAGAGCCGAAATTTGTGGCTTTTTTTAACTCGCGAACCGAGGATTCGAGATGAGAAATTTATAGGCCGGGTTTTCGACGGTGTCCTCGGGGACGAACGGGACAACGGATCGCACGAAGCGTATACCGATGTACCGCACACCGAGGCAGTGAGGCGACTACTGAATGATCGCGGGGAGCGCTTCGCCGCACTCGAATAACGCCGCTCAGCGCTCCCGCGGTACGCGAGACGTCCGCCCGATGGTGCCACCGGCTGGACGCACTCTCGCGCCCGCGACAGTAGCGAAAAGACACACAGAGGGCCGCGAATTAACTCTGTTTCGGTTTTCCTTTCTTCGTACTTCCTTTTGTACGCCTTTGTAGTACGTTTACGGATGAACTGTTGGAGTTGCAAACTTTAGCAGTGCCGAAAGTCGAGAAAACGCCTGAGGTTTTGCGGCGCGTAGTTTAATCGAGAGTTGGTTTGGAAAATTAGTTTTTCTTTCTGACGGGAAGTTTGTGCGCGCGAGTTCGTCGCGATAAGAACAAAAGACCAGGCGATTCTTCGACGTCGCCGGGATTTTCGGTGAGTCCACGAGTTTTACGAGTAAACACGCGTGATTTCGTGACGGTTTTTTGTTTGAAACTTCGTTTCGGCGGTCGTCGGTGCTTTAAGAGCGAGAGAGGAGCGTCGAGAGGAAGGGAACGAAAGATTGAGATTTATTGGCGTATGCACGCGATGTGAGAACTCGTCACGGAGAAATTGTCATAATCGTCTATTTATAGGGGTTATATTTTTATACAATACGGGGGCAAACGTTAGAGCGTGGGCGCGTATCGTGATAAGAGGCAATTGGAAATTGCTTTACAACGCGGTATGATGATTATCGTGCATCAGCGACCACGCTCTATATATATATGCATGTACAAAACACAAAATAAAAATAGTAATGATAAAACGTGTATATGGACTGGCCTCGTGGTCTCGGGCTTTTTGCACGTACTTCAAGCTCAAGATACGAGCATTATCCTTCGTCGTGCGTGGCGTGCGACGCATCTCCAGATTTAGAAATTGCGGAATATATGCACATACATTGTTGTACGTAGCAATGAGCATACACTGTACAATGCCGATGTATACAAAAACAAGTATGCGATGAAAACAAAATTATTTTTCAAAACTTTCAAACGTGAAATAAATTTGTTTCAAAAAAATGTTCAAACATAAAAAAAAATATTGAAAAAAGTGATTAAACTGGAAAAAAAAATTCGCACATTTTTCAAACTTAACAAAAACGGTCAAAAAGAATTTTTGAAACGAAAGAAAAATTATTAACCTTTTCTTTTATCGAATTTAAAAGGAAAATGATTTTTAACAATTGCTCAAACGTAAAAAAATGAGTCAAAAATTGTTCAAACATAAAACGATTTTTTTTGTTGGTATTTTCGAAATTTTTAACTTATGGAAAAAAAAGGTAACATTATCGTCCAGTCGAAATAACAAGCGTATCGTATCCGGCGCGGTCTATATCGGCGCCGATTGATCGAAAACCTTGAGGGGGTGGGCTACTGTGTCGACCCAAAAATTAGGGATATTTTTTATTTTTTCAAAGAACAAGACGATTGAAAAATCGTTTGGCCATTTATTTGTATGTGTATTAGCATAGTTGTGTACCAAATTTTATTGGAAAATATTAATAATTAAAGAAGTTATAAACAATCTCGCGAAGGACCTTTGAAAACGAGGAGCTCAACAGTGTACTTGATTTTGGTCACCCGGTCCATCTGAAACAAGAAAAACGATTTTTTTTTCTCGTAAAATAGATAATATTGGATGTAGTAAAAAGAAATCCATTATTTTTGCATGAAACTAAAGGCAAAAATATTGGATTTCATTATTATTTAGAACATGAACTGACTTTCGGTAAATTCAGACCCTGCAGTGTTAAAAGTTGCAATTTTGAAACCCAGTATCTCCCAATCTAAATAGTCGACTGTTCTAAAATTTCCCTCAAATATGCATAATGATACGAACAATGTCTGGTTGAAATTTGAACAAAAACTGTAGAAATCAAGAGCGCGCGCTCGTTCTACCTTGAGGCGGGAAACCAGTTAAGATGACAAAAAATCGCATTTTTTTTAATTCCATAAATTTTTAGTAAGACCGTTCATATTCCCAAAGTAGTATAAATAATTCATTGGTGCCTTGAATTTTTTGTTGTCGGTAATTTTTTTTCAAACGTTTTTTTCAAACGTTTTTTTCTCGAAACGATCAATTTGTGTTTCAATTTGTGTACACTCTAGCTCAAAAAGTTTCTAACCTATAATTTTATAAACTTATAGTTAGAACCTGAATTTGGGGTAATGTCATTGTTTAAGGGGAGATATACACCTAGGAGCCGGAAAAAGGTCATTTTTGTGAATTTTTTAAAGGAAAACTATATGAAATTTCGGATTGGGGTTTTAATTGTCTAAAAGTATATACATTAAAAAATATGTTTAATTTTCTTTATTTAAAAATATCTAAAATATACAAGGATATTGTATGATCCTTGGAGGGTCGTAAAAAAATCTGCGTATACGGTACCCACTGGCGTTGCTTCAAAAATCATCTGAAAAAAAAACCAAAAAGATTATTAAATTAGATACTATAATCTAGTACTTGTCATAGCCGATTTGAAAATATCGATTTATGACAATATGGCGGACGTTTGAACAAATAGTGATTTTTGGGCCAAAAATTAGTTATTATTTTGCCTATAAAACAAAAACTAAGTAACAGAAAAAAAAATCCTATGACAAGTACTAGATAATGGTGTATAGAATAACCACAAAAAACCTCAAGGCAATCGTTTCATCGGTTTTCGAGAAATTTTGGGCACCGATTTGAAAAACGTGGTTTTGAGAAAAACGCGTTTGAAAATTTGGGAATGAATAAATCATGAAATTTGTCAACTTACATGGAATCATCGATACCAGGCCCATAGTGTAGGTCTTCTACGGTCGACGGAATGTTCATAGCTTATAAATCCTCGACCTCGATCATCTAGGTGTATATCTCCCCTTAAAGTATATTTTTTATAGCAAAAAACGTCATAAAATAATGTAAAAAATTATACTCTTTTTTTAAATACCTCTAAAAAAGCATTTTTCAATTTTTGGTCAGAGTTAGGTTCATATAGAAGGAAAACGTGTTCTTAAAGTAATCTTCGAACCGTATTGATTTCCGATAAAACTGCGGCCTCCAGAGTGTACACAAACAGCAGTCAGATGGCGACTTTCGATGAGCGGCAGATTATATGTTCCACATTTTCAGAGGAAAAGCTTCGAAAACATTAAAATATTTGTTTGAAAATATGTATAAAATATTCCCAAAGTTGGAATAAATTCTATTCATTCATTCCTTGTAAAAAACATCATGAAAATCACTAAAAAAACCTACTCCTAAACTGGTTTCCCGCCTCAAAGTTGGATTATCGTTTCAATCATAAGTTTACCAATCTGCGATTCCTGCACCATACGTTGGACCTTCCTCTTCAATTTGAGTTGCCTCAAGCGACGAATGATTATTCGTCGTTTTCACACTAACCTAACCCCTTAATTTGACATTCTTGCGGACACTTTTGAAACTAGGTAGAAACTGTACCACGTGATGTACAAGTGCGACAGAGAGAACTGAAATTTCCGAACCGAGATTTCTCAAAGACGTAAAATATTTAGGGGAAAACTAAGTCGTCATGCTCTGCGTCAGGGAATCGGACAACTTTTCATAAAGTGTTTAAAATCCACGATAATATATATATATATATATATATATATATATATATATATATATATATATATATATATAGGCATGAAAAATGTTATTTTATATAAATAAAGCCTTTTAAGTACCTAAAACTATGTCTGAATCTTTTTTTTTAATTTGCCACGCAATCGTCACTCCACGTTCATCTCAGAACGTGACGTCATATATCTGTAAACAAACGACAAGCTAACCTCGAAATCAGGTACAAGGTGTTCTTTTTTACGTTTTTGTGGAGTTTTTG
>CALYCA010000028.1:0-41634 GCA_944452715.1 Ophion slaviceki | reverse complement strand
CCACTCAACACGTTGTCAAACTTGCTCTTCTAACGATCGTCGAGTACAGTTGGTTGGCCTTAGTCCGAATCGATGATTGATAAATCCGGCGAGATAATAGAGAAAAAAAAAGGTTATAATAGATACGGCGTGGTAACTGCGATAGCTCCTAGTTCGAGATACGTATTGTATGTCAATTAAAATCGTACTTCGCTTCTTCGTGTATTCCGATTTCATAGAAAAGCATATTGATTCGTGTGCCGTATGCCTTGTCGGTGCGAAGCAAGCGTGCCAGGATCGCGATACGAGCTCCATACGGCCCTCTCCTCTCTCGCATTGACCCGCCCCGGCAATTTACCAATTTTCGCTACTGGAGCAAAGATTGATAGTCGATTTGCGAGCAAAGGGCACCCAAATCCCTTCATTGTATTCGTTTCAATTGTTGAGACGATTGTTTTACCGTTTTCCATTACGATCTTTCAGGATGAAGCCCTGCCGAGCGCAAAAAATATCCCGGAGCGAGAAAAAACGCAGCTGTTTTTTTGGAGGTGCTTTCTACAATAGATTTTTTTCGTTCTACCGATCGCTTTGTATCGAAATTGATTGGCAGATAGGTAAGTTTTTGCCCCCCCCCCCCCCCCCCCGCCCCCAGGTAGTTGCGATAATCGCTATCCTATTGATTCGTTCATAGTCGATGCGTTCGATAGTCTATTGCATTGAACGAGAGGATCGAGCTCGAAGTTGAAGGTAGTAACGATCGTTCGAAAAAAAAAAAAAAAAACAAAACAAAACAAACAATGTCAGAGTGGAGGGAAACGGATTGATTATGCCCGGCAGGTTGTATCGCTTTTCAATCTCATTGGCTCTGTCCATTGTGACGAGTGGCTTTGCCGCAATAGATACTTATGTCGTTTGACAATGAATCTTTGTTTGGAAGAAGAAATGAGGTAATCGCGAAAGTACGCTCGTGCGATACGTACAGCAATAATATACTCAGAAAACAATATATTTCTATGTACCAGGATTTGTTAACTATGAAATTGAACTATTGAAATGGGTACTTTAAGGCGTTACCCCCACTTGTAGCGCAAAAAAGGCCTTTTTCATTAATTTTTTTAAATAAAACTACAAAACTTTTTTAATTGATCAATATACCATCTTAAAGAACACATCTTGAAGAACTTTAAGTATTTTTTTATTGAAAAATATTACATTGTTTGATGCAAATGGCCGTCAATGAAATAATGTTTTTATATACACGGTTTGCGGTGACCAACATTGCGGTGAAGTGGATCATCTGAAAAAAAAATGCGGATGGATTTAGTCAAATATAAGTATAAACTAGTCTTTAATCGAAGGATTTTAAAAAATATTCATTTTTCACAAAATGGCGGACAGTCAAAGTTAATGGTTCGATTTTAACGAAAAAAACGGCCATTTTTTGGCTATAAAACGGCCATTTTTTTTCGAAAAAAATCGAACGATTAAAGACTACATTTTTATGTATTAAATAAGCCTGCAAAATTTCAAGAAGATCGGTTCATTAGTGTTCGAGTAATCTTGGTCACCGACTTCAGAAATGCCATTTTGAGAAAAACGCGTTTAAAGTTTCAATTTCAGTTTACACGAAGAAAATATTTTTTTTGTAAACTTACATAGAGTCATCTATTCCGGGCCCATACAGAAGTATGGGCCCGGATACTTATACTTCAAAAAGAATGCAATAAAAAAAATCGATTTTTTCAAAATCGCAAGTGGGGGTAACCCCTTAATGGAACATACCCGTTCTTAACAGCGAATAGATATACAGTTGGTCTAACTCAATGCTTTGTATTAATATACTATAAATACTTGTTTCCTATAACTGAGGCGTTTATTCAATAAGATCATTGGAAAAGTTGTCCCAGATGTAAAGGATAGTTGAGTGAACGATAATTTATATTCGCACAAATCAAGATTCGTGTATAGTTACCAAATGAATATTCGTACAAAGTCATTCATTGATTGTCGGCGGAGGAATGTGCAGTTGGGTGAATGTAGCACCACAGTGCTAGTGGGCAAGCGTACAAGGAACAACTCTCATGAAAAATGGGGGTTGTTTCGTGCTACTTGTGTCCTCTACAAGTAGCAAGTCCGTCAATCGGAGGACAACAAAGATGGTTGCATCGATACGTCGTAGAGCAAGGAACAACTCTCATAGAAAATAGGCAGTCGACTGGTCCCGCGGTCGACGTCTTGGCCACCCCTGCTCTAATGCATAATTTAATTTTCTCTATACATACTTTCGGAATTTTCCTAAAAATTTGGCAGGTCCCACACAACAAGCAAATCGTTAATTGATGCCATCGGCGCGGGGTGGGGGTAAAAATGTCGAATGACCAAATATAGAACGACAAAGATTTCGAAACGACAGAATTATGAACTCTCAAAATAACGAAGGTTAAATCATTCGAAATTTTATCTTTCGATTGATAAAAAAATCAAATGACTATAAATCGAACCATTATTTATTGGAGAGGTAATTAATTCGAAAACGAATTTTCAGATTGTCTGCAATTCGGAACATAAAAATACAGAATCGAAAAATGTAGAACACCCATATCTCCGAAATAGAAAATAGCGAGTGCCTAATATGCGTAATACCGTCTATGGCGAAAAGTAATATATCGAAACGCAAAATGTCGATGGCCCGAAATGTCGAACGCCGAAAGGTCCAACGGCCAAAATGGCGAACGTGGTGGGGCCCGTCACGTGGGATGACTGTCTCACGATATTTTAGCCTACAGACCGCCAGCGCCATCTCGCAGCTTCACTCTGAGGCGCAAGTAATGTATTGCTCGATTCGCCATTCGCGCCGTTCTACATTTTGATCCACCGCGATTTCAACCACTCGACTTTTTGGCCGTCTGCTTTAATGATTTTCTGCATTGTGAACCATCGCCATTTTTTCAATTCGGAGAATTGTCGTCTCGAATTATTTGGTGTTATGCATACAGGCCCATCGATTTTATGTTCTTCGATATTTTATTAAATCTGATTTTTGTTTTTCGCTATATATCGACTTCACAGACTCTAGTAAGATTGATCTATCTATATTCGGACATTCGTCATTTTCGAATTCGACATTTTGGCACATCGACATATCGATCGTTCGACATTTTTCCCCCCACCGCATCGGCGCAGAGAATAAATTCACGTTTTCGCGGTCACAAACTGATATCCTCTAGGTAAGTGGACATGCGGCTACGCACTGTCTCCAGTGTACCTCGATCGTATCTACGTCGCGTCTGCGCTCGAACGAGCTTGTGCGACAAGGGGCCGTGATAGCGCACAAAGTGAACGGTCTTGCCAAATGTACGATACTTATCTCACGTACAGATTTGTTAACTACCAACAAATCATTATTTGAGACGAGTCGTTGATTTTTTAACAGTTATTTGTTAACTATTAACAGGGCTACGACTGTTATCTCAAACAACTACTGGGCCAGCATCTTAAATACAGATTCATTAATAGTTAATAAATCCTTATTTGCGTTAAATAGAGAAGTTGTCGCGTCAACTGTGTGACTCCTGGCTCAAATGCGGGCGAGATAGTCGTTTTGAATGAAGATCAGTTAATTGTTGTGACATGTTCATTTGTATTGAACACAAGTTAGTCGCGGCAACTGTACGTTAACGGCCCCAAATCTACATATCGATGGTCCCGAGCGGCTCTATCTTATTTCACTCAGACCTTCGAGCAGTTGCGTAATTGAAGAAGTCCCATATGTACTAACGTAACTCTCCCGCTCTGCGCGAAGTATCGTATCTCGGCAGACCCTGTTCATTCTAACGCATCTCCGGGCGCGCGTGAGATCTATCGTTTCTCCCGCAGCCTTAGAATGGAGTATCCGAACTCGCCGACTGCGATATGCTCTATCGTATTTCAGATGCATCAAAACGTTTCATCGTAAGTCCAAATTCGGTGATTTTTGAAAAACATCACTACTAGATTCGTTGGAGCTTGAAGAATTCCCAGACAAAATTTTAAATCATTCTGATAATTTTTTGTGCTATAATTAATTAAAGTTAAGCAAGGATCGTATCCGTCGCGTTCTGAAAGTTCCATTCTAGTTTCTACTCTATCGTAAGTCGTCGCTCCTACTATCGTAAGATCGTAAATTTCGATAACTTACAATGAAAGAATACATTATGTAACAATAACAGTTGTAAGTACACTGTAAAAAAAATCTGTATTGAAATTAACATAAAAGTGTAGGCTTTTGTGATAGTGTTGTGATAGTGTTTTGTGATAGTTTGTGATTTTGTGATAGTAAAAGTGTAGTGTTTTTACAGATACCGTTTATGAATTTTAATATTCTCGTTTGAAAATCAATGCACTGCTTTTCGAATGTCTAATAATCGTTCAGTAATATCGCAACACTTAAGTACTAGAAAAATCATATACGTATCGCAAGGTATCTATTATAAGCGCATTAAAATTAATATGCACAGATTGTATTTTTAAATTAAAAAAAAGTAAATTTGGCATAGAAAAGTGTATTAATTTTACGGTCTTAGCTTAGTGTAATTGTTATTATTTGCTTTCTGCGTCTTCAATAAACTCTGTATGAATTTTAATATACAAATTCCGGAATTCTTTTTACTGATTCAGTCTGTGAAAACTAATAATCGTTGTTTTATAAAATTAATACACTACGTTTTGAATATCTAAGTAATGTGTCGTAATACTGTAATACCAAAGTGCTGGAAAAATCATATACCTATTCAAAAGTATCAGTTGTGAATATATCAAAATTAATGCGCATAGATTTTAGTTTGTTTGGGTTTAATTATACTTGGCTGCTTCGGTTAATTCACTACTTACTTATTTGTTTTTTCCTTAGGTGCACACGCTTTTCGCGTTTGTTACCTATTTTCTTCTCCTCATTGTGTCCGTTTCTTTCCTCTACTGTTTACTTCTTTTTTCTCCCTGTTTCCCCCTCTTGCGGCCGCAGCCGACTTCCCCCTCTGTATTATATTCATCATGACACTTCCGCAATGGGTATAGAGAAACTGCGGAAAACCTATACCAAATACAGCCGGCCACCGAGTTCGCCCCCCAGTCGTGGAACTAGTCTTATTTTGCTGGGAAATGCTGAAGAAAAACATTTCACGACGAAATGTACGCGACTGGGATTCGAACCCGGGACCTCTCGGTCCGCTGGTTTAGTGGCGAGCACGCTAACCACTAGATCATCGCACCGGGTGTTCACCACTTACTTTAGATTTGGTGTTACTCGATACGTATTTTATGATTTGATTTAACATGCTGATCAAAGCACGAATTTCAAGTTTTCTGCACTGAATTATATATTAAATCAGACTATCAGAATAAACATATACTAGGTAAATCAGAAAATGTACATGCCTTCGTATTGTAAATCTCCTATTCATTTCTTAATTTTCTCCAGTCCATCATAATATTCAGTGCACAACAAATTGTATACTCCTGAACCAAGTATGGGAAAAATTAAGAGTCAGTTTGTAATTTTCTTACTTTGTCTACATTTTATATATTCAAAACGCTTGTTGTATTTTTCAACTAAGAATATTAATTTTTCTATTAGACGCCTTGAAAAATTGTGGATAGTGTATTAATATTCAATTCGTACGTATTACGAAATGTAAAACCGTATGAAATGTAGGTCCGGTATTGAATTTTACAACACTGAAGCCTAAATATTCATTCATATATAAGTTTTGGAATTTCATTTGCCATAGCATTGTAAAAGTATTTCAAATTTCATATTTCTTTAAAAAGCGTTTTGTAATATTCAATGTACAAGGTATTGTACTTTTCAACAGAATGAAGTTAAAAATAATAGTCACATTGCGATTTTAATACTTTTTGTGTAAATAATGAAATCATATACGTGTGTTGCATTAAGCAAACAAATATTTGTATTGATATGATGCGCGTTAAAAAACTCATACGCAGCATACTAATATTCAACGTCCCATAAATTAAAATGTATAAGAATCTATGAAAATTCATGTACATTACTGAAGTTTCCATTACTGAAATGCGAATTTGCGTTTCATATTCCGAGTTTAGAAATGTTCAATTATAAAAGTATAGTAAATTTAATGATTTTTCACAGTGTATGTTATTATTATGACGTGAATTGAAATAATATAATAATTCATTATTTTAAACAGATAATTATTTAATCATGAAATATAGAAAAATAATAATCGATATATTATCAACACATTTTGAGGATGGGCGACATAAGAATTGTATTACGGTAATCAGTATATCTATCACACATATAATATATGTACTATTCTCCCCTCCAAGCTAATGCACGGGGCGAAAATGCGAAAATTCATTTCTGCAATCCACAAAAATTATCGCACACAATGCCGCGTGGGCTGGAGCGGGCCGGAAAACATGCGAGGCTTGTTCAAAGGTTGTCTTTTGTTTATCTCCTTGGCTGTAGCGTGAAAACAAAACATGTGTCTCATTATTCAGTTTCGTTTCTAAATGTCGTTTCCTAATTGAAAAATCAGTGATTCAGTGAGTAATTACTATCTACCAGAAGATCACGTAGAAGCCATTACAGGTATATTTTACAATAATTCTAATTTTCAATTTCAATTTTGAATTTTTTTATTTCATGGGGTTCGCATTAGTATTATGAAAAAATGGTCTTTTTCTGTTTAGAGCACGAATTTTACATCGTAACACAAGACAGGTGCGACCCAACATTGAATGAAATCATAAAGGAAATTTCATCAGGTATGTATTACAACTTGAAATACGTGTACGTGCGACAAGAATTAAAGGAAACACAATTAAAAAATTCTTAACGTGGTATCGGCGTTTAACAATTCTAACATATAATTGCAATTTCAATTTGTTATTGCAATCCAAAAATAAGAAGTGAAACCCAAAAGAAAAAACTTGCACTGAAAATTGCAAATATTAGCGTTGCTCAAGACCCAACTGAACTTCTTCCTCGAAACGTAACTGCGAAAAAATGTTTATTCGATAAAGAATCCTCTTTTAATAGACTGAGGCCGTGATTTTCCTATTTTTATTTGTACATATTGACTTCAAGTCCCAGTTTCTATTTTGGAACGTGTAAAATCGTTCTCCTTACATAAAAAGGGCTTTTAAATGTAATGAAAACATTTTTGAGTTTGTACGTGAAGGGGGAATTTAAGTTTGGTCTAGACTAAAGCAAAAAAAATGTTGATGAATATAAAATATTAAGTATTTAATTGTATAGATGGATCAGTTTTGAGAACTGTCCTCATGCCTGTTCCGCTCGGACCTGATGCATCAACTTCCGCGACGTCTGATTTTCTAAAGGACCGTCAAATTTCCGATCCAGCACTCGTAGAGGACGAAGACCCTTCCACCGATGATCTGCAGCCCCAACAAAATACTGAGCAACATGAGCAACAAGAAATTGCCGAGGATGACCCTGTTAGTACACGAACGTCACGCAAGGGTACTCGTAATGTCGGCAACTGGGCAAAGAATGTCGCGAAACGCGCCAGACAGTCCGGCGAGGCTTATGTCAGTGTACACCAAGGCAAAAGACAGGAGGGTAAACTGATTGCGTCTCGTAGCATAAAACCTGGTTGCTACAAAAATGTCGGAATAAGTGCAGGACCCATCTGTTAGAGGAGAGCGCATTTTACTCTTTAAGGAGTTTTGGGCTATAGCAACTCATAAAGAAAAGTGGGAATATCTCGGAAGGCGCGTTGATATGTGTCACGTTAAGAACAGAAAGACCCACTGGGACTGGCGACGTAACGAATCACGATCGTACAGTTTTCGAGTCAATGGCCGTGTGGTCAAGGTGTGTAAGGTCATGTTTTTGGACACGCTTGACATCAACGGACAATGGGTCAGAACGGCTTTACTGAAGCAAAGGATGGGTAGCGCACTCAAAAATGATACCCGCGGTAAGAATTGTGTGCGCAGAACCTTGAATCCAGATTTGGTAGCAAATGTCAAAGAACACATACAACTGTTCCCAAAAGTTCCTTCGCACTATTGTCGGAAGGATAGTAACCGTGACTATTGAGATGAAAACCTGTCTCTTACAAAAATGTATGCACTCCACCAAGCCTGGAATAAAGACAAACGGCCCGCTGATGAAATTGAGCTCATTTTGGCTACTTATAGGTAGTACAAAGAGATTTTTCAGACTGAGTTTAATTCACACTCCTTCAAACCGAAAAAAGATCAGTGTGATGTGTGCTATGCTTGGAAGCACGCAACGCCCGATGAAAAGCTCGAAACGTAAGCAGCTCACGATGAGCACATAAAGTTAAAAAATCTCGCTAAAAAAATGAAGGACTAAAATAAAAAATTATGCAACAAAGACGGTTCATCGTGTGTTGCATGCTTCGATTTGCAGAAAGTTTTGCCATGTCCTGGTGCAGAGTCTTCTGCGTTTTATTACAAGCGACATCTTTCATTATACAACTTTACTGTGTACGATTGCACGAGGCATGATGGGTTCCGCTACATGTGGAACGAAACAATCGGTTCAAAAGGCAGCAATGAAATTGCCAGTTTTCTTCTTCATTTCATTAAAAAAAAGGTTGAGGCAGGGGTAAAGAAATTTTTCTTCTACTCAGATAACTGCGCTGGTCAAAACAAGAACCGATTTGTTTTGTTCATGATGTATCTTGCAGCCGTGCGTCACAACATCGAAATCACATATAGATTCCTGGAACTGGAAACACTCAAAACGAAGGGGACTCAATGCACGCTTTGATTGAAAAAATAAGTAAAAATGTAACTATCCACGGTCCTGACGATTGGATTGCCATAGTGAAAACAGCAAAAAAAGCGGATTCAAAACAGTACGATGTAACCGAAATTGTTCAAGACAACATTTATGATTTTAAAGATGTCACGAGACATCTACAATGGTAAAAACATGAGGATGGAAATAAAGTAGGGTTGTCCAGAATCCGGGAACTGTAATGTGTTCAAATCCTGATCACATTATTCAGTTCAAGCATCATTTTAGCGAAGAATTCAAATGCTTAGTATCGTAATGCTTAGGAATCGTAAATGTACATTATTACTACCTCAACTTTTCTGTACAGTACTTTTGATAATCTTTTCGTTGAATTAATAATTGTGAAGTATTTTTTCATTGTAATAATAACAGTATTATATAATATTGTCAATTGCCATATTTCTCTAAATACGTGCGACAATGCGACCTCGTATTATCATAATATTCATGATGGTGATAATAATAATTATAATAATAATAGTAATAATTGAAATACTTCATTATTATAGTGTACAGTATTAATATATGTTGAATGAGAGTTGTGTAATATAATAATTATGTTATTGTAATGTCATTAATAGTTGCTTTCTACGCTGATGACAATAAATTCTCTCGTGAAACACAAAAGAAACAAAAAAATCTACAGTGATTGACCTGTATATTACCCTCGACCTCCTAGACTCTTAGATAAGGATTTGTTTAGATAATGATTTTAGTTACTAACTTATACAAGACCAAAATCCAACTAAAAATGACCAATTGAACCTTAATAAAGAAAGACAAATTTTCACGTAGAGACCAAACTTGAAAGTAGTAGTACTTATTACATTCCGTAACGATTTTATAAATAATGATATAATTCGTAATTCAAGTCATGATAATATAATATATTATTAGAATATAATTGTAATCATAATATTAAAGAAAATATCAACAATATTACATATTATTTTATGAAATATTGCTGTTATTAATTGTATTTTATACAATATACTATATTATTTTGATATTATAATTATCGAAACATTATAGAAAATTGTCTGAGATTCTGCGATTTTATTTGAAAAAAATTGATTACCGGTTACGAAATATTTTATTGTGTCAATTTTATTCCGAAAACTTTACATTGTATGCAATAATTTCATTAGAAAAGAGATGCATTAGGTAAATCTCTACAAGTAGCTATTTTTCATACAGTCATATACGTGTGCTAATAATTTGAATGAAAGACCTTTCGTTGAAGCATGACAGCTGTCGGAGGGAAGGCCTACCAAAGACATTTGGACTGAAAGATATGATGGATATTATGAAAATAGTATTTTGCTTCTATTTTCATAACACTTTTCATGTCTAAAAATATTCTGCGTATAATGCGTAATATTTAGACATAAATGTTGTGATGATTCAGTGATATTTTCTTGTTGAGAACGCGAAACTTTCAAACCGCGCTTACTGAAAACCTGCGATTCGTCGATACGATGAAACATTTTGATGCATCTGAGATACGGTAAACCATATCGCAGTCGGCAAATTAGTATACTCCGTTCTAAGATTGCGAGAGATACGATGGATCTCACGCGCGCCCGAAGATGCATTAGAATAAACAGGGTCTGATGCTCGAAGTCCAGGGTGCGAGTCCCGTGATGGCGTTTTTTTTCACAAAATATAAATAAATTCGATGGATGATGCAAAACCGTCTAATTATTTATTATTATTTTATTTATTTATTTATTTAAAACAATTTATTCATTTTTTAAATTTTTTAGTTGCCATTTTTCTTTAAATTATTTATTATTTTATTTTTCACGCAGAAAAAGAAGAGAGGTAGAAATTACAACATCTTTCACAAGAAACTGCAGTTTATTATTTTTTATTACAATATACAGGTTTTTCTTACTCGCTATCACTGCGGTCGCTTGTTACATCAAAACAATATTGCCGGTGGTATTTGTCGTAAAAGCAAGCAAAACACAAGACCAAAGAGCAACGCGCACATTGTATAATGTCATTCGATGCAAACCACGCATATTTAATCATCGGCGCTGATCAAACGCTTTACGATCACATCTTTGTAGACGAGAAGAAGGCATGTACATGCAGTTTTAAAGTTATACCGCCCAAGTGCACGCCGATTTGCCAACCGTGCGATGTATATTTTTACCGGCAAGTGAAAATTTTCACAAAACAAATACAAAATGCTCCCGATTTGTTAAAAAATAACAGAGAAATTGCGTCACGGGAAGATTCCATACAAATTCATTCTTTCATTCTTCATCAATTAAGCGCACCTACGCATATTGAATCACGATGATTAAATATGCGTGGTTTGCATCGAAGTTAATTGAGGAAAGACCGCTGTTTTTGAATGTCAATCAAGTATGCTTTCCAATAACGCTGCTCAACACTCCGTGTGCCTGCAAGGCCATAGCTTTTATACAATGTGCGCGTTGCTCTTTGGTCTTGTGTTTTGCTTTCTTTTACGACAAATACCACCCGCAGTATTGTTCTGATGTAACAAGCGACCACACTGATAGCAAGTAAGAGAAACCTGTGTATCGTAATGAAAAATAATAAACTGCAGTTTCTTGTGAAAGATGTTATAATTTCATCCTCTTTTTTTTCTGCGTGAAAAATAAAATAATAAATAATTTTAAAAAATGGAAAGGAAAAAATTAAAAAAATGAATAAAAAAATAAATAAAATAATAATAAATAATTAGACGGTTTTGCATCATCCATCGGATTTATTTATATTTTGTGATAGAAAAAAAACGCCATCACGGGACTCGAACCCTGGACCTCGAGCGTCTGAGCCGGGAACCTTGCCCACTGGGTCACGCCCGCTGGATCGACAAAGGTGCAACCGTACCGGTATAGTAGCAACTAGTAGCTACGAGCTAAACTTTCAAACGTTTTTTCTCGAAAACTAAAGAGCGTTGTATTAAACCCCTTTACTCAGGTACTCAGGGTAGGTCCCTCTACTACACATCTGAGACTTATCAAAATCCGTGAGTGACAGCCTGTAAGGTCCCCTTGTGGGCAAGACAAGATAGAGCCGCTCGGGACCATCGATATATTAATTGTGAACAAATTTCTACTCCTCGAACTGTATTATGATATCACAATTTCAACTCGTTATTCGATGACCATAAACGTCTACTGAGTTAAGAGAAATAAAAGTGATCAAATAAATCACTATTTTCGAAGAAATACTATGGCTATAAAATGTCATGAGAACACGAATATTTTTTTAACGACTAACAAATTGTGTAACAGTTAATGAATATTTGAATAAAAGTGCCGACTAAATGTATTTCTTTACTATAAATAAACAGTTTTCTCAATGTATGCCCTATAAAAATGCAAGAACGATACATATACCGTGACAAAATAATAATGTTAATTAGAAAATAAAACAGTTTTTTTGTACATGGAACAAGAAAGTGTATCAAATGCACAATTGAAAACACGCCTAGATCATAGAGAAAGCGTAGAATCGCGATTGGAAGCACCGTCTGACCAATACTCCCTTTATCTACTTGGACGACTGTGGACGTACCGACTCAGCTTATTCGGGAGGAAAAAAATCACTCATTTTGTTGCACAGAAATAACGCTATGAATAAAATTGCATAAATAACGAATATCTAACAACAAATCACAGAATGGGCTATCTTATGGACAAAATAAAAATTAATTATGACAATTTTCATGGTCTCTTGTCGTTCGAGTTAATATTTGATTTGTACACGTACGAAAAAACCGTTCATCAGGTAGAAACATTAGTGAGAAAGATCGAAATCACCGTCTGACTAGTTTGCGTCCTACACTCAAAAAAAAGATTTATTATGTTTCAATAAATTGGCACATTAGAACATAATTTCTTAGAAATTAATAAACGTTTACTCGTATGGAGACAGTTTTTATGTGATTGTAACCACAGAATTTATTCGGCGTCACTAAATATGTTTCTTTACGTGCCGATTTTTCACATCAATTAAAAGCCATATTTAAAATAGAAAATTTGAATAAATATTTCCTCAAATCAAATAAATACTACTTTCCAATCACGAAAACCTCTTATTTCGCGACTATGATACTAATGCGCGCATGCGCACTTTGCCCTTCAACGCGACGGGCCCAACAGCAGGCCGCTCGTCAGATGTAGCTCACGCATACGCTTACCATGTAGCTTCTTCCTATGCCAATGCTTTTGGCACAAGTGTCAGTGTTGCGTTTCGGAAGTGAGAAACTCGACAGTGAGGAATGATTTGAGTGTAAGTAAGAATATTAAGTGAGAAAAAAACGATCAAGTGAAAAAATAATGACGGACGAAATTACACAATTCCTCGAAGAAAACCAGCTGGGGGATTATGAAGAATCCTATTAGATGTTAAGAAAAACTCTATTTGTCGGACATAAAAGACCTATTTCTTCTAACTTATGTATCGTATTATATGTTAAGAAAAATTCTTAGTAAATCTTAAACATAAAGTTAAATAAAAAATGTTCTTAGCTGTTAATACAATCGTAGTAGGCCGACATACGAATAAGAAAACTTATTCGCCGGGAGACAAAATTCTTTGTCCTATAAATCTATCATAATAAATCTTTTTTCTGAGTGTATGTACTCAGGAATATAGGGTCGTTCGTGTTGAGCTCGCGCGCTTCGCCTTCTCTTTTCTTATTTGACTTAGGTATGAGTTTATTAAAATATGAAAAAAGCGGTGTGCGGACATGTGTGAATTCGTATGCAAAAAAAGGAACGTACTCCATACCTAAATGAAAGGAAACGAAATTTTGGTCCAACGGCACGTTCACTTTTAAATCATCGTTGTCAGGTTATCGCGTGTAAATTGTCCGTGATAGAGAATATTGTACGTGTGAATATACGTATACGTATACATAATAGTCGTGTATGGTGTATTTATATGGAAGGTCGGTGAGAAAAGCAATTTTGAAGTGAATTTCGCACGGTCGAACGGGGCTAGTATCGGGTTACGTCACTGTTCGCCAGCATGTAAACCAGTAAATTTGTCGTTCCGTGTAGAATCGTTCTACTCTGGTGCTCGCTTTATAAACCACGTTATAGATATTAGTGAGGATTGCACGGCGGTGCCGTCGATTTCACCAGCTATCCGCGAGAGCCCTCGACGCGTTACGCTTTACCAGTTGCCTATAGCCCATTATTCATGAGTGTTGTTTTCCACTCCGACAGTTATTCTCCTCACCGAGATCCGTACAGCTCGATCTGGCAACCTTGTATCCTTAAATTGTCGTATCGAACAAACGAGGCACAAGTACGCTCCGTCGATATTTGTTCAAGGCTCTCACTTTATCGGGGCAAGGCCGTCAAAACTTTTGATTTTGTCCTTTGAACGAGGAAATGTCGAGGATAATTGTAGACTAGACGCGACGCACAAGTGTCGAGTAATTCTCGTTCAATGGCAGTCTGGCAGACAAGAGCGAGAGAGTTTGACGGGGGTACCGCTAAACTGAAGAGGACTACGGGAAAAATATTTCGGACGGGGGGGCATGAATAATGCAGAGTCGCGAAATTTGGGACGTGTATAGGAGAGGCAGCGCGTAGCGATACACGCGCACGTTGAATCGGTTGACGCGAGCACTAATTGCATCTCGGTGATTCAAGGGAGCAAAAATTGGACAATGATACTTGACATTGCGTAGTTGGGTAGTTTTCGTTGCGCCATATTTGGCGTGAAGAGAGCAGCTCTGCGCGTTGAGCCACCTTGCTCATCCCGATTTGCCGAGTTGTCGCGTTCCTTCTCGACAGATGTTTGCCTTTCGACGGAATTCATATCCCGCGAGCGCACACTTTCCGAACTCCATCCTGCTGACTTTTGGCTAGCCCGCTGCACGCGCTCCTTATAGGCCGATCATCGCCAGTTCCGTACCACGTTTTCCGAGTTCGCTGAAGTGGCCCTATATAAGCAATCGTTATGAAATTTGACAGGCACGTGTGCATCTAACGTCTTCATTGGATGAACTAGAATTGTCGAAAAACATTGAAACGTTTTTATTGTATGAACAAAAAGTTGGAAAAATGTTTGATAAAAAACTTAAGTTCCCCTTCGATCGCTCACTGTTTTTTATTTTTCCAATTTCTTCTTGATTCTAGTTCAACGTATGCACAATATTGTACAAAGTAAAATATGCTTGATTATTTGCTTCAGACCACCTGTTCAGGCTTGGGGCAAGCGAAGAGTATCATCGCCGGTGCACTGACAAACGTGGCTCCTTCCACTTCCAGTACCATATTTTGTCAAACTTTATAAAAAATTATCATGTTCAATAAAGACCGCTTAGTAAATATACCAAATTTCGACATTCTGCATTTAATGGTTTTCGCATTAAAAATTGGTGAAAAATGGAACATTTTTTGGCCCAACAAAGTAGAAACCTCCCTTCATAGTTAATAAAAACGGAAGCAATAGAAGTCGGAAGACAAATAGCGAGGTCCACGCGTTTTTTGAAGCGAGAGATAACATAGGGAAAAATAGAGAGAGGAAAGGAAGTATGATTTTTTTTATAATCCTTGATGCATGCGAAGAATAAAGACCCAGCGAGAAGATGGAGGAAAACATGGGCGAGTACGGGAATCTCGAGGGTGCTTCATCGGTTCGCCGAACCTGTGCCGCCTATCTGTAAATAAAGTGCTCGCATTTTTTAGCAGTAAGCTCTGTGTTCGGTGAATTGCAGAAACGCATAGAAAGTCTGGTGACACGTGTCAAGCCCACGGCTCCGGCATAATACCTCCCTTGCCCCTTCCAGAACCTCGTTCACTCTCTCTCTCTCTCTCTCCCTCTCTCTCCCTCCCCCTTTCTCTCTCTCTCTCCACACATCCGTCCTCATGGCAAGGGGAACAGGAAGCTGTCTCGATCTCGCTCTTTCACACGGGATTTATTTCAACTCTTGTCAAGCTTTGGGTGTACGCGGCATTCGGTTACACATTCTCCGCCTATACACACGCCGGTAACGTTCGTTGATGCATCGCCAGGATTATTCTTCCGCACGGTTTTCTCTTCCTCGCACCATGAAACGGCAAAATTGAAAATCTCGTACCAGAAAGCTGCGAATTTTCGACCCGAGCTGTGGCCTCGCGTAGAAAAAATGGAAAAATGAAGAAAAAAAACGACACCGAAATAACTCCGGGGGATCGAATTTCCGGAAAATACGCTGAAAGTGATTTTTGGGTTGGAAAGGAGAGCTGCATCCGCCGATACATTGTTCCAATTTCGGGCCTCTTTGGACACGAGTTTCAATGTTCTTCCCGTTCGAGCTTTCGCACCCCAATTTCGGATGAACTCTCGCGATAACTACTGTCGAGAGGATAATTTCTCTCTCTCTCTCTCTCTCTCTCTCTCTCTCTCTCTCTCTCTTATTCTCTCTCTTACTCTCTCTCTCTCACCAACATTCATAATATGTATGTTGGTGAAAATAAATATTCGGATTTTCATGGCAACACGCGCGTATACGAGATTTGGCCGAGTGGGCTAATCTATCCCCTCCCGTTTGCCATCTCTGTTCGTCACGGCTCACTCGAGCAATTTGTCCCCTTCTTCTCCGTTTCGTTTTCGTTCGAGTCACACGTACTTTACATTAAGCAAACTTAAGCGAACCTTCATACTTTTATATTAATTGTATCTGTCATTTCGATAAAATATATTCCACTGTAAAACGAACATATAACCAACGGGTTATGGGGTCCGTGAATAAATTGTCGAATGAGACGTTCGCGAATAATAGTCTAAAAGTTTGTCGGATCGACAAGTCGTGGACGAGATGGCCTTTGCTGGCACTGTCAATTTGACGCGCATCGAACCTTTATCGAAAGACCATTACGACACGCGGCGGATTCAGGTAGAGGCGTTGTTAATTGAAGTCGATACCTGGGGATACGTCAGTGGGGAAGAAGTAAGACCATCAACACGTACGGGAGATGCGTCAACTGTGAGTGTGTGGGAAAATGGCGATCAGAAGGCGCGATCGGACTTGATATTATCCATCAGCCCGTCAGAACTATAACAAGTGCGAGATTGTGTGACGGCGCGAGAAACGTGGCTCAAACTTGAATCGATATATCCATCAAAAGGCCCTGCGAAAAAGGCATCATTGTTGAAAAAACTGACTCTGCTGCCGATGCACGAAGGTGAAGACATGCGTGTGCACCTCGCGAATTTTTTCGACGCAGTCGATAAGCTCGGTGACATGAACGTGGACATTAATGAAGATCTTCTTGCAATATTGTTGCTGTACAGTCTTCCCGCGAGTTTCGAACATTTTCGGTGTGCGATAGAGAAACGCGATTCTTTGCCGAGTGCCGAGACGTTGAAAGTGAAAATTCTAGAAGCATTCGACTCAAGACAACAGAGTGGCTCGTTCGAAATACAAGGTGCGATGGTCGCGAATCGTCGAGGCTTAAGGCTTCTCAGGACTTATAAGAAAAACGTAAATAAGCCAGAGAAAAGTGAGCGTTCAAGTAGCGAGAAATTTCGGTTTCGATGTTACAAGTGCCACAAACAGGGACACAAATCGGTTGACTGTAAAGTGCAGAAAAACGAGTCAAACATCCGCGATCATGTCGTTTGTCGATACACACGAGATACTAATTTTCTTGTCGACTAATGCATCCCGGACAAAATCATATTTTATATCAATATGTTTCGTACGCGAGTGGAATACAGGATTGGTGGAAAGGCATAACGCTCCTTGATTATCCCCAAACAACTCGACATTCGCAAATTCTTCGAAAAATAATTCGCTCATCAGCCTTCGCAAGTAAATTGCTTCTTTCACAGCTTCCGCGAGACTCACCTACTCCGCTTCGGTTGACGATAACGCAACTGTCTTTCGTTTTTGGGATTTCCACGAAACAACCGCCCCGCTGAAAAAAAACGCATAACCTGAGAATGATCGGCGATCTATGGTACATCCCCCCCCCCCCAATCGGAATCTGAATAACCGACAATTCCTTTTTCCTTCGAGTCAGACTCTTTGGATAACTTAAATTGTACTTTCTCACTCCGTTGTTGTGACATAATGGTAGAGTGGGCATATCGAGGACAACGAAAAAAAACACGTGGCGTTAACGACCGTTATTGTGTTTCATGAATTTATTAAATACAAATACTTGACCATGGCTTTGAGTAGTGTGCCTGTAATCATACGATTCGGAGCTACGAAGATACATTGCCGCTGCAATGTCTGGAGAAATTTAGATCAACGTATCGAATTCGATTTATCTTTGTTCGTTGTCACATCCGGAAGGGATGAGACAACAATTGTTCTATTCTCCCTTTTTTCCGTACGGCTGGTGCAATAGCACGGGATGGGTTTAAAGGAGAATCTTGGTAAGAATTCGATTTGATGGCTCAATTAAAAAGTCAATTGAGTCAGAGTTGATAAAAATTAGCGGGTTTTGAAAGGTCAGAATTGGGTCTGAGACCATTGAAGTAACCTTTTAATTGGAACAAGAAACGTTGTAATTTATTGTCAACGTCACTTGAGATCGCGGAAGGCTCTTTCAAAAGTGTACACTAGGTTGTCGTTATTTGGTGTAACTATTTGAGACATTGTACCAAATTGCGAATTGATGTGGTGACGTGGTGGTTGCGTACGTTTGCATTGATCAGGCGATCAAGTTGTGAGTCGTCGTTGAGATTATTGGCGAATGGTGTATTGCGGGGACTCTTGTAGAACTGCTGGGTTGCGAGTGACTAACCCCGGTTATGACTAATTGACCGACCCTGACTGACTGATTGATTGCGACTATTCGATTCGGAGACTAGCAACGGACTTTTACAAGCACGATGAGTTAGTTCGATGAACGCAAAGAGAATTATTTACAAAAATCATTCGTTGTTTCATATTAACGCAGAGTTCTTAAAATTCTGAATCGGAGTTAGGGAGGAGACTGCTTTTGGATTTCTCCTTCTGGGTTGTGTTACATCATAGCAAACGTGCCTTCTCTCGGTTATTCCAAATATCCTCATTTGCCGTCATAAGCGTATTAAATGTATAAATCTAAGAATAAGACGCGTAACAGCATTAAACGGAACTTGCGTACGTTCCGCGAGCATATTCAAATTACAGCGATATATGCACGAAAGCCGCACCGCCACAGTCATCGACTTTTCCTATCCCTTTGGTTGTCAACAAGAACACGAGCTCAGGCGCATATTCCAAGAAGAGCTGTCGAACGAAAAATCACCCATCAACTCGATCAACTGACTCCAAAAATCCTACGCCGGCCCATCCGCATGGTGACCAAGAGGAGCCTCGACCCCAGATTATTTAAACATAACATAGATAAGAAGACTCTGACGAATTTATAACTCTCAAAAAATAAGACATCCGGTCTCGTAGCGTAGTCCGATATACAAACTTCTCGATATGAGAAGTCACCATAGCCATAAATTGACATAACACAAACCATGCGAATGCTTAGGTCTCAGATATCTAACTCTATATCCCATGCGCTTTTTCGCCGAAACACGGGACAAAGGTCTCCTTCTCTTCATACGCATATTAGTTAGAACCGATGCCCTGGAATAAGGCCACGCACGGGCCTAACGAATCTGTAAAGTATTCGCACACCATACCGCGACCAATCACGCTAATCAACCGATATCTTCACGACCAATGGTCCAATCCCTGAAGAACTAGATGACCAAGACCACACTCTCTCTCTAAGGTTCCTTCTTCCACTACTGAACCTCTCCTAATTTTCATATCCAGAAAGACTTCCTTCCTGAACCCAGTCTCCCGTCAACCACCATCAAATCAAGTTCTTCTATCGAGTCTCAATCCCAGTCTCCCGTCAACTACCATCGACTCAAGTTCTTCTATCAAGTCTCAATACCAGTCTCCCGACAATCTTCATCAAGTTTAGAGCTCAGTTTTCCGTCAACCAATATTTCCGTCAATCGAATCACTCCTTATATCAAGTCGTAATTCAGAAGCCTACAAATATCTCACAAAAGTTTTACGAAGTCTTACGAAAAGCCTACGAATAGTCACAAAAGTTTTATTTTATACTGGTATAATTTCTATCATTTTTCCATGAATATCAGTCTCAATTAATCGACCTCGCGCGCCGTTCACATTTATATCCACGCGTAGTGCCAGTCGTAGTAAATACGTCGATTATACACACGACCAGCGTAAAATCGTGTGAGCGCCTTACCAGCGATTGTACCAGCGACCGCACCAGGCCAAGAGCGAAGGCCCTTGTAACGCGAGCGTCAACAAACATCCACGCGAGCGAGCGAGCGAGCGAACGACCAAGTGTCAAACACAACCAATGTAAGCTAACTTTATTTTCTTTTTGTATCATTCATCGTAGACCTGACCGCTTTAAACCATCTAGTAATCTTACAATAAATAACATAGTGTCAATCGTACACCAAGTCTGTCGAATTAACCCTCAATTTCGAAATATCGTGTCAATTCCTTTATTCTATTCTTTCGCACGCACTACCCCTTTTTACCCGCATCCCGTGCTATTGCGCTAGGCGTAGGCAACAAAGAGGGGAACGAAAATATTATGCTTTCATCCCCTCCGGATGTGACAGTTGTTTAACAGCGAGAAGGGCTTATCTCTCGATTTGTCGCTGGTGTCACATTCGGAAGGGATGAGACAATAAAAGTTCGTTTCCCTCTTTGTTCCCTACACCTAGCGCAATAGCACGCGATAAGGGTGAAAAGGGAAATGTGTGAACTGGAGAAATTAGGCTTCAAGTGCCCTCGTCGTTAAGTGTTAAGTTAATGCGAATGGCTTCGACAGGTACAACTACAGTTTTCAAACTTTCATTTATTGCTGAGTACTGTCCAGTTGGGCGGTTGGAGACACGAGGAAATTACAGTTTGGCGGATGAAGAGAGCCATGCAAAAAATTGTAGAGTTAGCTTATGTCTGTCGAATGGTGGTCGTTCGGACTGGGACGAAGGGCCTTCGCTCTAGGCCTGGTACGCTGGTGGTACAATGGTAGTCGATGGGACGCACACACGCTGAGTTTACAATGTTTTCTCGGATAGCGCAATGGGTCGGTTCGCTGGAGTGAAAGCACGGGATCGGTTTACAACTGGACTGTGTTACTTCGGCGTAAATAGAAATACTGACTTATTATAAAGGAAATGAACTCAGGTTATTAGACACGGATCAAATGTATGAGTCGCGATACGAGATTGGAGTTTGATTAGAAAAGGTCTTTCTCGTTTTAAATATGATGTTCGATTGTATGTTAGACTCAGCGATAGACTACTGGATTAAGACTAGATGTTGGGTTCGGACTGATGTTGGATCACAACTACCGTTGCATTCGTCTTCTGGGCCTTCCTGCTCCAGATTCCATATTTAGGAAGAGTAGGGAAAAAGGGGGTTTTCTATTTTGAATGTTCTTTTAGCCAATCGGAAAGGACGACGTAGGAGTCTGTTCTTTGTGCCTTACGGACGAAGAGCGCCTGAGATTAATTGCTTATAGACCAATCAGAACGAAGGACATAGAAGTCTTCCCTGTGGATTTTCCGTAGGAAAAGAGCGCGAAGTCAGATTTGTTTATCTGGAGTCTAGGGCCCCGGCACCGAGCCTTGTGACAACGCAGCGGCTACGAGTGGAGTTTTTCGGAGCTGTTGGTCTATCTTTGGTTTCCATACGGGTTGAAAATCGAAACTCCGCTAGGGTCTGTTCGCGGGTCACCTCCGAGTCATCTGGCTCGCAGTTTTATATTTTTAGTTTTACAACCTTTCGAAGAAATCGGACCTAGAAACGTGTACTTGTCAGAGCCGAGTGAATAAGAGGGGTCATAGGGAAAGTTCAGCGACTACGTCGCAGGATTTGACACTGGTCGAGACGAACCGTGAGATACACCGAATCTCCAGCCGTCAGAGTTTTCAATAAGCGTGTCCCAAGTAGCTCAAGTCAAGGTTCGCTGAGTTGTTCCGCCCTACTACCGAGTTCCGAAGCGAGCCAGTCACTTCTTTCGAATAAAAAAGTCATCTAGTTGCCCTAACCGACATCACAGTACTTTGGCTTCTTGAAAAAATGGTACAAGTTTTCAATGCCCAAAAAGTTGCTACATTAAATACTGAATGTTCACTTTGAATTAAAAACACGTATCATAAAATTCTTTGATATACGATATGTGATTAACTTTTTTAAGCAGCTCACTGAATTCTTTATGTTGCACCTATTTGTGTATAACTGCCCCTTAAGTCCACATTTTACGCAAACGGTTTGAAAATGTCGAAAGAAACAATTTTATTTCTTATTTCCTTTTTCTTACTCTCTCCCCCCCGTTCGTTCGTTCCAGTTTGACGTTGTCGCGCCAGGCAAGGAAGCGGAAAGCTACCGGTAATGCTGAATCAGCGATTTTTCATTTTATTCCATATTTAAGTATAAAATTATATCCAAGCTCAGCAGCTCGTTTACGCGAGATTAACGAAAGGATATTATTTGAGGATAAGTTATCGTTTGCATTTCGCTGCTGCTAGGAAAATCTCTGGACCTTCTTCCTCGTCGAGTCTAGTTGAGAGCGAACGCGGACATTGGTAAAATAAAAGAGACTTTTGAAGAGAGTATTCGCATATATATAGAAAAAGGAATAAAGAGTGTGTGTGTGTGTGAGAGAGGGTGGGAGGGAGAGAGGGGTGGGGGTAAGAAAAAGGAAGAAAGGAAAGGAGGGAAGGCAACGAGGGAGAGAGGCAAACGCGAGAGCCGGAGGACAGAGAAAAGGCCGATCTAGGGGTGGAAGGGGAATCGGCTGGATAATCCGGAGGAATGGTTGTCCAATAGCTCGAGAACGTGAAAGAATTCGGCCGGCAAATGTTCCGTGCAATACATGTAAATGCCAGATGTGCACCTTTTCTTTATGTTATATCGATACTTCGGCGTATCCCCATGTTGCTGGACCGAGGTCATTGGGCAAACCAGAGGTCGTGCTTAGCGGTGAAAAAACCCCCTTTTTTACAATTGTCTCCAGTGATTGGGAAAAACATGCCAGAAGTTATTGAAATAATTCATATCGCATATTTTTTTCCAGACATTTCTGGTTTTGCTAATTGTTCAATGTTTTTATTGATTCTTTTTTTTATGTTCTTCTTATTCAGAAAATGTCTACATTCCTTTGTATTCTGGTTGATGGTATTTTGCATGTTTTTTTTTATTTCGTAATTTTCTTTTAAGAGGATAATTTTTCGAATTTCTTATCAACGAGGAATACCGAAAGGAGAATTTAACGTGGCATTTAAAGATGCGAAAGATTTTTTCTCTCGTGGAGAAAGGGTTTTAATTTTTTTTCTCAAAATTTTATTCTCCGCCGTGTTTCTTCATTTCCCTTGTCTCATAGCATTATAACTTTTCTCTTCCTCGCATTCTCATTTATTCCCCTCTCTCTCGCTCCCTTGTCCTTTCCGTCTTACTGTTGCGTGCTGCATCACACAATGTATATTCAAACAAGAGTTCAATATTTTATATTAATCATTACGTTTAGATATTAGTCGTCTGAACGTTGTGTGCTTGTGAGCTTGGAACTCCTCGGTGCTTCATCAGGTCGACGAATCCTTGTTTGACCTGGCGTCCATAAAAAAGGGTCTAACGGCTCTTGTCCGGCACGATGCATTCCCGCTACGGGAAGATCCCGGGAAAAGCATTTAGACCGTTGGTGTCCAAAGGTGCCGATCACTTTATTGTATATTTTTTCATCACTTCAAAGATTTTCAGTCGATTGCTTCTGCGTGATGTTTCTGAGTATATAAGGGTTTACGGGAAAATTTAATTCAAATATTGCTGCCTGCCCATGCAAAAAATTGTCGGGGACTCTCCATATCCTACCAGATCCCTATCGGGTTTACGATAGGGACGCCCCAGGTAGGGAGTCCACATTGGAATCGAAATGAATTCTGCGCTATTTCCAGACCGACGTGGTTTGAGAATTTTTTACTTGAAATTATATAAAATGGGATTTCGCGAAGCTCTGTAAAAAATTATTCTTTGATGGTCCCGTGTACAGATTTTCTAGGGAGTTCCAAGATGCACCCACGTGTTTCTAGGAATTTGTTAGGGACACCGCACATCAAGAGTCCTCATCGGGATCTGATGTGGGAATCCTTAAGACTTCTGCAAAAAAAGGTTAAAAAGGATACATATTGTAGGAAGGCCTTTTGTTGTAATCCTATGGATGTAAGGTGACGAGCGTAGCACGCCTATCCTATGTTCATTTAAGTAAAATAAAATTTTTGTAGAGTCAACCATTTTTCTATTTGATTGAATGATTTGTCTTTATTGCAACACACATATCAAAGAGGTGTGGGGGTAGAGAGAAGGAGAGAGAGGAATTATATATACATACATATATAGGTTATGATAGAAAAATATATAGCATGTTATTCGATAAAATTCTCTAAATATCACAATGATATTAACTAATTGATATAGTTTATGTGATACAGCAAATAATTATAGGAATTAATTAGGTCTCTTAGCCATATCTGCGACTAAGATGATACAAGCACTGGGTAGCATAGGGGCAGCGTGCGTAGCTATGAATAGGTAGGTTCGAAGGTTCGATACCCATATACTAGGTCCGCAACTAAGTTTCCGGGTTTTTTTACCAATAAAAATCGAAAATTTCAAGACAAATACAAAAGATGGTTCATTCGAAGTATCGTCCCTCGCTATTTACACATTTTTGCCATGTCTCTGGCAATACATAAATACCGCGACGATAAAAAGCCGCGTCTTTGGACTGAAACCATTCGTCCAATCAATTTTGTACTGCATCGTAATTGGCCAAGTGTAGCCCACCGCCAAGTGCCATCGACCGAAACAAGTGATAGTCTGAAGGGGCCAGGTCTGGTAAATACGGCGTGTGCGGTAGCAGTTCCCATTTCAGTGTTTTATGGTGTCCTGGACGATGGAACTGAGATCGCACGGAGCGTTGTCGTGCTGCACTATCACACGTTCGTGTCTCGTGTCCCATTCTAGCCGTTTTTCGAGCAATGCGTGGTTCAAATTGATTAGTTGTTGTCGGTAGCGATGCCCATTGACAGTTTCGCCCGGTTTCAGCAGCTCATAGTACACGATTCCTTTCTGGTCCCACCAAACGCAGAGCATTGTCTTTTTTCCGAAGTGATTTGGCCTTGCCATCGACGTTGACGCTTCGTCAAGTGAAAGCCACGATTTTCTGCGTTTGGGATTCTCGAAATTTATCCATTTTTCATCGCCAGTAACAGTTTGATGCAGGAAACTCTTTCGGTTCTGCCGCAAAAGCAAAATTGCGGAAGTGGCTCTTCGATTTTCCATTTGTCTCTCAATCAACTCATGCGGCACCCATTTGTTTTCGTTATGAATTTTCCCCATGGCGTGTAAACGTTTTGGAATACATTGCCGAGTCACATTTAATGCCTCGGCAAGTTGATCTTCTGTTTAAGTGTCATCTTCATCCACTAACGCTTGCAGATCAGGGTCCGCAAATGTTTGCGGTCTTCCCGAGCGCTCCTTGACCCCAGTCTCAATATCGCCTCTTCTAAACCGCTTGAGCCAATCTTCACACGTTATTTTTTATGGTATATGTTCGCCGTAGGCCTCCTCAAGTAAACGACGTGCTTCACCTCCTGTTTTTTTTAGGTTGAGGCGAAAAGCAATGCTTCCCGCAAATGCTGTTTATTTGGCACAAAGTTTGACATTTTCGAGGTTAGAAAAAAGGTCGTTGTGTTGCGATATTTGTTTATATTATGACTGGGTATTCTTAACAGATGTCCAAGCTATAAAGACACCCAATTTCAGAGCTGTATGCCGACTACATGTGTCGCTAGCGCCATCCATGTGTGAAACCCGGGAACTTAGTTGCGCACCTAGTAGGTGAAATATTTTCTTCGATAGAAATCATCTCAAAAGGCTACGCAATGAAGTATTATGATACGAAATCGTTGTCGTAAAACCCTCAATTAAGTATTTCAGTTTATTTTGGATTTATGAAATATTTTACGCATATAGTACGCACTTATGTTAGATCTATAGTGTACATTGTAAGCAAATAGAGATTTAGTTGAATCGAATCTTTATTCATTCAATTTGAATATATGCAATATTTGTGAGCCAAGGAAAAAACCTATTTGATTTAAATAGATCCTATTTAAATTAAATATTTTTTTTAGCAGTGCGATAGGAATCCCTTTTGGATCCCGATAGGGAATTTCTATAGGGATCCAATGTACGAGTGTGACTGTTCCTGATCGGGATCCAATGGGGTGCCCCATTGGATCCCTATCAGGGAGTAGGGAGAAGTAGGGGAATCCTATAGGATTTCTAACACAATTTCTACACGGGTGGTATTTTACTTACGAATTTCGGGGATTTTTGACTTTCTGCTCCACTCCCAGTTTTGCAAGGCTCGTTTTGCTATTGGTCACAAACGGTTGCTGCCACACACAAATGACAAATGTTTTCACTCAATGAAAATTAAATACTTTAAATCATGCCAAATAAGGAATTCCTAACTGTGGACGCGATGCTTCGATCATGGATGAGAAGAGTCAGTTGTCGCCAAACATTCGACCGAACACATGGTCTCATTATAAAACCTCAACTTAAATACTCAATCCTGAACATTGTTTTATTATTTTCTTTGTGTAAAATTTGTAGATTCAAAGGCTGTATTCCATTCTATTTCGAAATATTAAAAATTCTATATTTTGTTCCACATCAGTGTCTAGTCATTTTATTTCCACGAAAATGGTTGCAATCTATTAATTAATAGTGTAACGTACTCAGCAATTATCGCGTCGCCATCACGCGTATCGGAATTTACAACTCACTCAAATAGTGATATTTCCGATTCGTTAATTGCTTTACCTGACTATGCGTTGGTACGAAATGATGGCAAATGTAAGCGTGATGGCGGAGTACCTATGCTATATGTTCACAATACTTTGAAGGTTAAATTGCTTGCTACTTCACCAAATATCTTACTCAATGCCTCATTATCGAAGTCAAAAACAAACTGCCCGAATTATTGCCTTTTAGTTCCATTTATAGGCGACCTAAAGGTTTTCTTTTCGATAATTTTTTCTATTCACTCTCACATTTTACTTTTGCGTATAAAAACATTATCGATAGTGGCGATTTGTATAGCAATTTGTTGGGCGACAAATTTGAAGCAACATTTCTCCGTGAGGTGGCTATGTCTCATCCGTGGCACATTGTCAAGTCGACAGTTACGTTTCATACTGCAACGTGTGATTTATGGCTAGATGTTTTCACAATTGACCATCCATGCAAGACGTTGGCTTTCCAAAAATCTCAAGCTCCGTTCATAGCTGGTCGTGGCTTGATCATCCTTGCTTATACATTCGAGGCTAGGTCAGTCATTGACCGGGTGATTTCGCGGCGCTATTTAAATCAATTCGGCCAAGATCATTTCTGTAGTTAATTTCCTCTGCCCTGAATAATCCTCACATTGCCTCAATCAATGCATGCTCTAATGAGTCTCAGATCGACAGTTGGCTGGGTAATTTTTGTGAGGTCGTAGTGCCAGAGTTCGATAATCATGCTCCAAACATGCTTTTCGCGTGCACAGACCGGTTGCACCTTGGTTGACAGTGGAGCTTAGGACACGGATTAAAAAGCGCAACATACTTTTTAAGCACGCTGAGCGATCAAGCAATTTCCTCCTAAATTACGCCATCTAGAGACAGTTTCGTGATACACTTGCAGTCGATTTGAGGTCTGCTAGAAATGAATATCATCGACAAAGACTGATTGGTATTACAGATACGGCTCGACTGTGGAAAGCGTTGAAAATCTGAGGTCTCACTAAATCAAACTCAGTTTCGCCTTTGAATTTCTATTCACCTCCGGAATTTAATGACTACTACGTAGATCTACCGGATACTCGTGATTGTTGTCAATCTGTAGATCTTCCTGGATCTCGAGCGAGCGAATTCCGACGAGCGAAATGTCTCTGCTCTCATCTCCTGAACTGTGTCGTCAATGTCAGCAGGCTCGGATGGTATCAGTTCATTTTTAGTTCGTTACGCTCTTCCAGTTCTGTCACATACCTTGGCATCACTTATGCTTGGAAACGTGCTCTGGTACGTCCACTACTCAAAACAAATCCACCTAGGTTAATTTCCGACACGCGACCGATTGCTAATTTGCCGGAGCTCTCGAAGATCTTTGAACGTCCCGTGAAAAAAAGGACATGTATAAACATATATAACATTATATACAATTATATACAGGGTGAGGCACTAACTGTTGCCACCTTGAGTATCTCTGTAATTATCGACGTCACAAAAAAATGTTTGAAACAAAAGTTGTACCGTACGAAAGGGGTCATCAAATGCGACCATTTTTTTTTATCTCAGTGGAGGCGCTGTCGCACAGTAAAGGTCACCTCCACTTTTTCAAATGGGACAGTACATTTTTTTTAACTATCTTGTAGAGCATCGAAAAGTGCATAAAAAACATTTAGGGGTCAAAGTCGTTCAAGGTCATTTAAGATCAAAAAGTGACATGAACTTTATTTTTATGTGAAATTACCTTTATTCACAGTAGATGTTCAAAGTGCCATTCATCGTTCACGAATCATGGAAATATTAACTTGCATAACATGCATTTGTGGTCAACTGAAAATCCACATTGGCTGCGGCAAGTTGCACAACAAAGACCGTGGTCGGTTAATGTATGGTGTGGGATTATTGGGGATAGAATCATAGGCCCTTATTTCGTTGAAGGGAATCTTAATGGTAGAAAGTACAGCACATTCCTTTAAGAAACATTAGGTCCGTTATTGGAAGAAATACCTTTGGAAACAAGAAACAGAATGTGGTATCAACACGATGGGTACCCGGCACATTTTTCGCTGATAGCTAGAAATGAATTGCAAAAGAGATTTCCAAATCGTTGGATTGGACGCGGAGGAGCTGTATCGTGGCCGGCTCGCTCGCCAGACTTGACGCCTCTGGACTTTTTCTTGTGGGGACACTTGAAAGATCTTGTTTATAAAGAACGTCCAACTACGCCGGATGATATGCGTGAGAGAATTCTTCGAGCCAGTGATTCGATAAGTGCCGTAGTGATAGGAAATTCTGCACAATCCGTGATAAGGAGATTGCAATACTGCATTGATTCCAATGGCAATCACTTTGAACATCTACTGTGAATGAAGGTAATTTTACATAAAAATAAAGTTCATGTCACTTTTTGATCTTAAATGACCTTGAACGACTTTGACCCCTAAATGTTTTTTATGCACTTTTCGATGCTCTACAAGATAGTTAAAAAAAATGTACTGTCCCATTTGAAAAAGTGGAGGTGACCTTTACTGTGCGACAGCGCCTCCACTGAGATAAAAAAAAATGGTCGCATTTGATGACCCCTTTCGTACGGTACAACTTTTGTTTCAAACATTTTTTTGTGACGTCGATAATTACAGAGATACTCAAGGTGGCAACAGTTAGTGCCTCACCCTGTATATGCCCTAACATGACATGATGAATGATCATATATGTAGATATATTACTATGTATAGTATTTATTTTTTCTAGGTGTGGACCATATATGCCCATATATGATCATGTATGTTCAAAAGTTGGTACTCTGAACACATATATAATACAACATGTACTATATATTATCATATATAATCGCATTTTCCCCCCAAAACCCATATATAAGCGTATATAATTGTATATGAGCCTATATATGATGTACAAACTATTATGGTGTAATTATTTGGTGGTAATTATCCGCAACAACTATATTTGATCGTATATAATAACGAAAACATATTTGACCATGGATATTATTCTACATATAATACCACTACAGACTACTTTGATATCATATAGCATTATGTATACTGCGTGCCATTTTCATATAATACTGTCTATAAGCAGCAAAATCAGCATGTGATGCTGATAATATTTTATTGTTTTATTATAAACGTACTAAAATTGTGATTTAAATCATTGTTAATATATATACAACTTATACATTTTTTTTTGTATTATTTATTTACCAGCATAATATCACAAATAGGTCAACACATATTGTACTTCTTCATATAACCATATTTTACACTTGTATTATAAAAAACGTATTTGTACATTGGTATCTCTATACCCGGGAAAAAATGAACATACATAAACATAAATAATCATGTATGATCTTGTCATAAATGATAATGAACGAAATTTGTCTCTATATAATCATATTTAGTAATATATATTACTATATGTGATTCATTTTTTATTTACATTACGAAATCGATGACGATGACGTCATCGTCATCGTCATCATCATCATCATTATCATCATCATCATGCCCCCCCTCTCTCTCTCGCTTTTTATTATCGCTTTACGATTCCTAAATGCCGCGCTAACTATTATTTAAAATCTTTTACCACGTCAGCATGTTATTTGTGGAATAGTATATTTTATGATACCAGAGTGCATGGAACCTTAAACAGCTTTGAAGAAGCGGTGAGCGGTAATCTGTGCTAACGATTTTGCTGAGAGTCAAACGCATTGTAGTTATTAATATTATTATGATCTAATTATTATTGGTATCATTATCATTATTATTTTATTAGGTTAAGTATTAGTTATTAGTCTTTGTTTTTAGTTTAACCGAAATTTAATTTCCAACTTATTCTCGCATTGTTTCATTGATTAAATGTCATGTATTTCGGCACGATACTCGTAGGGGCCTTTAGTCTCAGAGTACGAAATAAACGAATGTTCTCTCTCTCTCTCTCTCTCTCTCTCTCTCTCTCTCTCTCTCTCTCTCTCTCTCCCCCTTCCATCGAAAGAACCTCCGAGCGTTTGGTAAATTTCTCGAATTCGCTGATCAGCCTCGTAAAGCACCGGGAGTCCCGAGCAATTAAGCAGAAACGGTCTGCGAATTACACACGTAAGAGGGAAAGGCTATAAGGAGGTGGACAGTGAGAAAGAGAGGAGCAAATGATCGTAGAAACATCACGATTACGTCGATAGTCTGATAACGTCGAGGACGCGTATATACTTGGTTTATTGATATTGCAAAAACGGGAGCGCATCTTTGTATGTTTCAGAAAAAAATAGCGATTCATTGTGTTAAATAGTTTTGAGTACAAAAGGAAGACGTAATAACATGTGTCTGTCAAATGTATAATAAATGCGCCGAGTATTTGATTTCGAAATAGTTTTTTGGTTACGATTTTTTGGCTTTGCGAGTACGCTTGATAAAAATTGTCGAGTCTCGGGATTTCGTTTTCGGAAGGATGAGGGACAGAGTTGTACTTTAGAGTGTCGCCGGCGGAGGCTCCAAGTTGCGTCGCTACAGGAGGGAGCTTTGGTATTTTCCAATATTTGAGTTTTCTTCAAGTATGCTTAATACAACACGGTACATATTCAAGCAATAAATGGAAACAGTCAGATTTTTCTTCCGCTTACCCTCTTCCGTTCTTCCTCTCGACAAAAGATTTCTCTCCTTCCTCGATGTGACTCCATTCCGGTGGTCCATTTCCGATGAAATATTGAAACGAAGCGAAGATCGGAGAGAGGCATTTTGTCTAATGTATCCGACGGCACTCGCTCGATGCACGTACTTTTTTTTCCTTTTTTTTTCTCGAGTCTTCATCTCCGCCCAACCGACTCCCGATTCATTCAGAAACGTCCATAAATTGTCAGGACTATTTATCAGCTTGCATCCGGTGGATTCGCTCACTCTCGTCCCTCGTCCTCGTATAAAAACCTTTAAGCCGCCTACTTTTTGCTTTCTTTTCTACACGTTTTCAGGGACACGGAAGTAACCGGCATGACCCATTTGACTCGAATCAGTGCTGCATTCTTCAGAATAGAAAAACCAGGCGAAAATATATAAGTGGCATTTGGAAGTTTACCAGAAGTATTCTAGTGAATTTGTGGGATTAAGGACAAAGTTTGTGGTCATTTTTCGGTAAGGTGCAATTGAAGTCATTCCCGAGTAGAAATTGTGTTAGCCTGTCTGAGTTACGACCTAGTAACTGGCTCGCCCATTTGGGCTCATACGAACTTACCAATGGCTGCCTCGCTATGAGCTAGTAACATTCTAAATGTTTTGTTATCCAGCCCCTGTATATTCACTGCCCAAACAAACTCACTATAGATGTCGCAGCGTTACATTAAAAATGCCACCTCGTAACTAGGCCGTACTGGACTAGTCAACTACGATTACGAAAGACAAAGTGAGGTTATGTGACTTAATAAACTAGTGTACCGTCATCTAGTAAATGACTCATGGCTGGCTAGCCAACTTGAGTTTCAGATGGCGTTGCAAATGAAAAAAAATCTCAAGTGAGCATCTTGTCATGATCTAGCTAACACTAGCTGACTGCGGCCATGCACCCCTTGGCTAGTCACTGCCCAGCCCATCTCGGTCACAAATGACAAAGTGAGGTTATGTGACTACGTGTAGTTCCATCGAGCAATTGGCTCATGGCTGGCTAAGCAACTTGAGTTACAGCTTGTTTTCCGAATGAAAAAAAATTATCCTCAAGTCGGTATTTCGCGACGACGTAGACAACACTAGCCAATTGCGGCCGCTCTAGCCAGAATAAATCATCGGACGAATAAAATTTAAGTTTATGTGATTCTATGCGATTATCGCTCTCAATGCGAACGAAATTAAGTCATTGATTCCACAATGTTATTAACATTTGTTAATCTACCGAATTTTCCAACTTTGTGTATTGTAAAATACGTAGATGGTACGAACATTCAGAAATTAAACAAGTAGAAATGGCTCAATGGACAACGTCACAACTTATCACCCAGAGGTTCTGGGATCGAAGCCATGTTACGCGTAAGCGTTTGTCCGATTTAATTTAGAATTGAATCATTAATCCATTTACAGCGCAAATATCATAACCGTTATTAATGAACAACGGATAATATCGCAGAAGGGTTCAATGATGTAAATAATGTACAAAAAATCGCGAAAAATGTATGTATAGCCGCAGATTTTTTTTTAAATATAGTTGCTACCTAATTTTTTGTTCCTAGTCACCAGCGGAAAACACAAGGTCATGGCTAGGTCAGCATTTTTTCCATGTAGTCACTATCTATTTTTCGGATTTCAGTCACTAGACGACCGAAGCGTCACAAGGCTGGGTAGTCAAAAGCTCAAACGGCTAGCTAATGGCGATTCGAAACATAACTTTACTAGCTTGTGGCTAGCCGATGATGAATTACGTTTTCCACTAGGGTTATTGTATTTTTTTCTTAAAATAATTCTTCGTCACAGCTTATTAGAATATTAAACCTTTTATTGAAATACTGTTTATTTAGTGACAATATCATCTCTGAGTATAAACAGTCACATTGTTATTTAAATATTAACATAAATATTAATACTTTGTGTGTCGACATCAATTATTTTCCAAATAAAGTTCAAAATAGTTTTTTTTCGGGTACTGGTAGGAGTTTTCGTTTTTTTAAACCAATATTATCGAGTTCTCTGATGCAAATTACAAGACGATTGAGCGTGATTTACATTTTTTTAACGGCGGAAAAAGTTCACATTTATTAAGAGCGATAAACTGCACGTTTTGAAGAATTGCTGCTCGTAAATACGTTTGTAAACGGATCATGAATGTCGAGACATCTCCCACCGTTGCAAAACGCCCCAAAGTAACTCTCGGAGTTAGACCGAAATTGAAACAATCCTGGGCGTACTGTTTCTTCGACCGCCCCAACACCAAAGTTTCATCGGTATAATTTGATACAAAGTTTGGTCGGTTCCGGTGTGCCGTATAGCCCCCACCCCTCTTCTATCCCCGTCAGCCCCGTTTCTTCTTCTTCTTCTTCCTACTTTATCAAGAATACGATGAATTCGGTTGGACCAAAAGTCGTTGGATTAACAGAGTGTATGGAATCTTGAATTCAACAGTGAGCACGAATCATTATTTTGTCGTCTCTTCTTGTGTAGCTGAAATTAATAATATTCCGCAGATCGCGTTGGCTGCGTTAAACTTGGAATTGTTTGGAAACAGACTGTAACAAGATTTTGGAGAGGTAATGCTCATTGTTGATGACGGAATTGGTGGATTAACTTTGGGATTACTTTTGGAGAACTGCTGCGATTTTCCTCTGTGTCTGGGAACAACGAAAAATCGTAATTGAAAGTTAATTTCTATTCGAGTTATAAGTAATAGTTGCATCAAATTGAAATTAAGAAAGGCGCGTTACAAGTTTCGCGAAAAAAACATTATGACAGTTTAAAGTAAAAACATTTTTTTCGTCTCGTATTTCGCGTTCAGGACATTTATAAAAAAAGTTTGAAATAAAAAGTGGGTCGACAGACTATTGTTGCCGTTGGTCGTAGCTTTTTTAAATATATAAATTATAGATGGACGGCTAATTGTAATAAATATAGCCATTTGTACATTATCGCGCAGACGATATGTTAATTATTATAATAATATGAAATTATGATTGTTAGAAATATGTAAATACGTCAATAGCTAATGCGAGAAGCTTCTCGAGTGTGGTATTTGTGGATAACTGTCGCCTTGTTTCATTTCACGAGGCAAATCTAACGAGCTGTCACTGTTGACCCGAACGAATTTATTCGCGGCATCTCGAAGCTGCCGCTTGGATGATGCAGCGAAAAGACGGGAACAATGCGAAGCAGTGAGGCTCGCGGTGTTTCCGGTTATTGACGAAATAATCGGGTGTCAATAGGTCGGGTCTTTTTGCCGACCAAAGAGAGAGAGAGAGAACTTTCGTTTATTTCGTGCTCTGGGGCTATAGCCCCCTCAGAGCACCGTGCAGAGATTGTACATGGCTATTTTAATCACGTGTATACAACATCATGTATAACGTTCTTAGGTTTACAATTATAATTAATAGTTAATATAATTAAAATTAAAATAACAGTAAAACTACAACTAACACTAAAACTACAAAACACTAAAACTACAATTAGAGTGAATAAGCTGAAATTGAATTGAACCTTTCAGCTACACCTAAAAACTGACACTGGAAACTAAACCTTGCGCTAAGAATTAATCGGCTCTCAGTCATACCCAGCTCGAGAGAGAGAGAGAGAGAGAGAGAGAGAGAGAGAGAGAGAGAGAGAGAGAGAGAGAGAGAGAGAGAGAGAGAGAGAGAGAGAGAATAATCCGAGTAGAGGAACGTACAGTGACGGGATGGTACTTTCAACGGAGCGGGCATTGCGGAATTAACTGTTGCCTGAGTTGAGACAGCCGGTGTATACACCGTGCTCTTCCGATGAATCCTTGACGTTTGCAGCCGCAGCGATACCCGGAGACAGCTTTTCTCATAGACCGGGATTCGCAATGACGGTAATGTGCTGCTCCCGGATGGCGGGCGGCCGCTTCGGAGCTCTTTTATCCGGACGATCGTGTCCGTTTCATTGAAAGTATACAGAGCCTTCGAGCGTTAACCGAGACCAAACAGTAGACCGGGCTTAGCTGACTGCGGCATTTTACCCTGCGGTGGTATTGCGGTCCATTTTTTTCTTTCGTTCGTCCTTCCATTCCGTCTCGCGTGAGAAACGCTATAGAGGCAAGCACTGAGTTATTTTCCTCGACAATAATCGACTGAGGAACGGAAAAACGCTTTCGGAACATCCAGTGTTTCGTGGGTCGGTGCGACACGAGTGTCCCGGATGCCCAGAGACTATTGGATGCGATCCACAGATCGGAGCAACGACCCGACTGATGGTTATTGGCGTATCGAATGGAGAGCGAGAAAGAGAGAGAGAGAGAGAGAGAGAGAGAGGGAGAGAGAGAGCAGGGCTTGTAGTTGCGCGTTGAAAATTGGCCAAGTCGACGGAAGAGGTACGGACAATTGATTAACGAGGACCGTGTTGGCTTAGTTTCGATTAAGAAATGATTACTGAATTTTTTAATCCGGACGAAACGTGTGATTTGTTCGGGCCCAAGGAAAATGAGCGATCCGAGAATCTGAAGAGACATCGCGGCCCTTTGCTGCTTGGTGCTTGTTTCCAGTTATCCCCGTATCCATCATTGCGGAGAGTGGCCCGGAGGCTTGGGTAGATCGGTCAAGTACGGCGACCGAGTAAACGAGGCAGACGCCTCAAAGGGGGAGGATGAGGTCGACGGGCTTGAAAGATCAGCCCGCACGACGAGTGGGATCGTAGCGGTAGGCTAAGGGTAATATTACGGCATACAGGAAGTGCGGGATGCGGATCGGCACGAGGCTCGAGCCGAGACCCGTGCAGCGGCCTACCGTACCTGTCTCGTACAGGGTGACATCACCGGCGATGCACTCTTTTCTCCTTTCCCGCAGGAACTCTGACCGCCCTCTGGACACCCCGTACACGTTACCGCTATACATAGACTTTGCGCAGTACAGATACATCTGCACGCGAGGTACAAGGTCGTAGTGCTCGCTCGGCAGTGCGTCTTACGGCGCCGCCGAGTCTCGGGAACGCCTTCACCCCAAGACCACCGCGAACCTATCCTGGCCTCCAACCTCTTGAGCTTGTTGTTGCGCCTCTTGCAACGATGGAGAAAAAGAGATACGGTCAGAGGGAGAGAACGGGAAACGGGAAAAGAGCGAGAATACCCCCCTCCCCCCACATATATATATATATTTGTGTGTGTGTGTGTATGTATGGCACCCTTCTTTCCATATGCTGAGCGACTTCACCAATGCAATAGTAATTCACGCCACTAGTCGTGCGATCTACGGAGCACACACGTATATACGGTACTTGTATGCACATAGGGTTCGGGGGGTGTTTCCACGTTATTTACTCAGAGTTAGCCGGTGACCCGAAACGCGCCACGGGTGCCTTAATCGAACATGTAGGAAAGGTCGGAGGAGAATGTGTGTGTGTGTGTGTGTGTGTGAGAGAGAGAGAGAGAGAGAGAGAGAGAGAGATATCTGGCATGAAATACAAAATGCAGAATGCAAAGAAAATACAACATCCAAAAAATACAAAATCCGAAAAAAATATACAACATCCAAAAATACGAAATCCGAAAAAATATACAAAATCAGAGAAATGCAACGGGAACAACAGATTCTCTACTTTCAAACGAAAGGAGCTCTCGAGTACTCTCCCGCACACGATGGAGAGCACTATTACCTAGATGGTGTCTAATAATAACAAATTCACTATTAAGAGGCCAGTCCACTTTGGAGCCACGAAAGAGGCTATTTTCGCGATTTTATTTGAGGATTTTATAAAAGATATGAATATAAAAGTTGTTGGGCTTGATAAATAAAGTCTTGAAATACATAAAAAAATTTAATTCATTTTTATTCATTTTTAAGTACAAAAACTATAGTGTAACGTAACGCCTCAAAAATAGGTGGGCTAGGTAGCTCCGTCACAACTGGGCAACGGCTTGTCTGAAACAAAAAAATCAAAGTCCATTAGATTCAGTATGACACCAGCTACAAAATGACCCTGGGATATAAAGTTTTATGAAAAAATATAAAAGGGTAGATGAAAAACGAAAAAAAGTAAAAAAAACGCGTTTTTTTCGCAGTTTTTCGCAAAAAAAGAGTAAAAATCAAAATTTTAAAACCATCGAGGGTCATGTTGTTGCGAATCATGTTTACAATATGTGGTTCAAATTTCAAGAGAATCGGTTTATTAGTTTTCGAGATACGATGGAGCTAGATTTTGCAAACGTTGTTTCGAGAAAAACGCGTTTGACGTTTATACTATGAAAAACGCTTACCTGAACTCAATCGGCAATTCCTGCACCGTACAAAATCCCTTCTGATTGCTCATCATCGTCGATTCCTTCAAGTCTTGCTTGCTTTCGATTTTTTGAAAATTTCAAAGTGGCCTCTTAATTTAGGGAAAATCTCACCACGGAGACGCAAGCTGTTAGGAGGCAGAGCGTTGCAGAGATAGGCAGCGGCAACTGAGAAAGCGTGTCTCTGAAATTCCGTACGGAAGTGCGGAATTGCCAAGGGTTCGGCCGAGCCCGGATTGCCATGCCTTCTCTGGTTCCGTTTGTTGTCAGCAATGAGCGCAAGTATGCAGCTCATCGTGAAGTACCCGTGCAAAGTACTTCACGAGCGATTCGCAACATGTAATATTTTCGTCGCCCTCAAGTCGCGGCCACGCAAGTTTTACCCAGAAAGGGGTAGTGTGCTCAAACCACGGTATAAGTTGTAGATGAAACGCACACGGGAGTTTAGAACAACCGTCGGAATTACATTGTGTTCCTCTGCCATTCGACCGCCACAGCGCAACAATAGTCAATGACTGGAAGGATTAGGACCGAAACAAGTCTCGCCCGTAACTCACGTGGGAAGAAACTCCGGCAAGCCTTAAGCTGGTACAGCCGCGAGTTGGCCATTTCGGCTACGTTGGTTAGATGTGTCTTCCAGCAGAGGACGTCATCTAGCCACACTTCTAAAAGCTTTACAAAGCTGCGATATTCAACGGTGGCACTGCCATTTTTTAATTCGGGAACCATAGCCCAATTCAGAGTACGTACAGTGCGTGTGCTACCTACGATAATAGCCTGCGTTTTAACGGCATTTAGCGAAAGCCTATTTATCGAAGCCCAAATCTGTATTAATGCAATGTCCGCATTTACTTTGGCAATTCCGTGGTCAAGGTCAGAGGCTAAGCACCTAAGAAAAATCTGTAGATCATTCTGATACAGGTTATGGTCAAATGTGGCTACCAGGTGTGTAAGTATGAAACCGGAATTTTTGTACAGAAAAAACACGTTTATTGTAATGATATGATACAAATAACTGGAGATGGCTTCTCGGGTCACCTTTAACTGATCCGCCAGTTGTTGTTGTGTTTGAGCGTCGTCTTCGTCCAACAAGGCTTGCAGGTCAGCGTCTTCAAACTTTTTCGGTGGTCTTCCACGTTCTTCGTTTCTCACGTCAAAATCGCCACTTTTGAACCCTTTGAACCACTCGAAACACTGTGTTTTACCGAGAGCATGCTCACCAAACGCCTCCACAAGCATTCGATGCGATTCGGCTGCGGTTTACTTCAGATGAAAACAGAAAAGTAGTGCTGTCCGCAAATCGTAATTTGTTGGCACAAAACTCGACATGTTTATCTCTAATAAACTAATGCTACTGAATGAAACTCGTGTTATTGTGAGTTGGAAATCTTTGTCGGATATCAATACAATAACAAGACACCGCTGACGTGATGTGTCGGTAACTGCATCGACATCTAGCGCCACCTATGGGCAAATTCCGGTTTCATACTTACACACCTGGTAGAGCGTATCTAAGGTCCGACACGTAGAGGGTAAACAATAATGGGCCAAGTACTGATCCCTGAGGAACGCCAGATTTGCACTCGAGCCAGTTGGACCGCGCACCACCCCTGTCTAGGATTGCCTGAAATCTGCCAGAGAGGTACGATTTCATCCATTGCAGCGACGAAACCGAAAAATGAAGGTTTTTTTTTTAATTTCAAAAGAAGTTTGCGATGGCTGACGTTGTCAAACGCTTTCGAAAAATGAAAAAGTGTCATGACCGTGACCATCCCGTCATCAACACTCTGTGAACGTAATCGTATATACGCAGAAGGGCAGTTTGGGCGCTAAATCCTTTCCGGTAGGCCGATTGGAATGGGTCGAGGAGATTGCTTGATTCGAGAGAGGTAGTGGCTTGATCGGCAACTATGCGCTCAAGCAGTTTTGAGAGAGGGCAGAGAAGCGATATGGGCCTGTAGTCAGAGGGAGAAGCCGGTACTTTAATTTTTGGTATCGGCCTAATGAGTGATTTTTTCCAGATGTATGGAAACACTCCGTGAATGAGAGAGAAATTGAAGGTAGCACCATGGGCAGAATTAGTAGTCAAGTTGCTTAGCCAGCCATGAGCCAACCACTCGATGGAACGATACGTATCCACATAGCCATACTTTGTCATACGTGACCAAGATCTGCTGGGCAGTGACCAGCCACGGGGTGGATAACAAAACATTCACAATATTTCTCGCTCATAGCGAGCCAACCATTGATCAGTTCGTATGAGTTCAATTGGGCAAGCTAGTTACTAGGTCGTAACACAGATAGGCTAGCACACTTTCTACTCGGGAGAGAGCGATAGGGAGAAGCGAAATGAGCGTGTTCCAACAACCCTGCACGTGTTTCGTTCTTTTGATATTTGTACCATAAAATAGTACAAAAACAAACGCAGGTGAATGTGGATATTGTATTTTTATATAAATAAGAAGAAAAGTACATCCTCAAGAGGATTTGACAAGCTTGACGAAAATATTCTTTGATTACATTACGAAAAGGGCTTGGAAAAACATACTTAAGGAACACGATGACCGACCGAGGTGTAGCACAAACTAAATCGCGTTTCGGAAAAAAAGTACTAAAAATAATTCCGCGGTCATTTTTATACGGTGCTATGATCGGTACTCACTCACAAGGAACATCACTTTGGTGTCCAACGTCGATTTTCTTGATGCTTTTTGATGCCTGGAGTTCCGATGATTTTTCGATCTTTGGCAGAATTTCAAAGGCGGATCATCGATTTTTGGCTATTTCTCGAGTGCACTTTCGGGGAAAACTACTCGAAATATCGGAAATCCTTTTCAATCGCCCTGCCTATTGAATTTATATCACTCAAATAGAGAACCGACGCTACGGCTGTTTGAAATTTCGCGATTTTGGCGGTCATGGGAAAATGGCCGAAAAGGTCAATTTTTTTTCGTCTTTTAACGCGGTCCTCTAGTTTCTCGGCTGTTTTTTTACGGCTTTTTCAATAATTTTTTACGGGCAAAGCATCGAAATAATCAATCTCATTGTTTTTGCATAATCTTTATTGACATTTAAAAAAGCTTTACAAATTTTTTGAAGTCAAAATATATAATAGAATAAACGTTATAGTGGCCGACAGGAAGACATCACGTAAAAGAGGTGCTTGACGGTGACCAAGATTGCGGCTGTTCTGCTTATCTGAAATAAAAAAACCAAACGGCATTTTAATCTTCATATTTAAGACTAGCGATTGAACTAGAGTGAATTCTAAATTACAAAAATTGACTTTTTTATACACTTTTGAAAATTACATTCTATTTTTTACTCATTTTTTCTTAAGTTTTTCGCTCGTACAAAAAAAACTATCGAAGCAATCATGATAATCCTAGTTCAATCGCTGGCTTATAACAAATTAAAGATGCTGTATAAATTTGAACAAGATCGGTGCAGTAGTTTCTGAAATATCGTGGTCACCGTTTCGAAAAATGGTGTTTCGAGAAAAACGCGTTTGAAAGTATACCTGCTCCGTATACCTGCTCCGTTCCAGGGCCGTAACTTGTGAACCACTTCGAATATCGAAAAATCCTTTGGCACACATTTTCTACACATGTTGTAGATGTGATTTATGAAAAAAAAATCGATTTTTTCGACCCGAGAAACTAGAGGACCGCCTTAAACCGTTTCAAGGGTCTATAGAATGGGAAATTCTTCTGCAGATTACAAATAGCGCTAAATTTTTGTCGAAAGCACGAAATTACGCCGGTTAAACGCGAAAAACGTTTTTTTTCACACTTTTGGCGTTTTTAAATGAAAATGCTGGGTTTTGGGAGAAATTAATGCCGAATTGATGTTCAGGGGATAAAAATACATCGATCTAGAGTGGGAAAAATCTATTTAATAACCAATTTCTTTTCCATCTCGGCCAAAAATAAGTGAATGTACGATCATTCATTTTCGGTTATGAATTTGTAACTCTACGTTGTGCGCATTTTCTTGGTTATCGTTTTGTGCTTAAAATTCCGTTGGATTCGTCAAGCTGCGATTATTTTTCAATTTTTGGCAGAATTTCCAAAATGAATCATCAATTTTTGCCAATT
>CALYCA010000027.1:0-12482 GCA_944452715.1 Ophion slaviceki | reverse complement strand
CGCCAAAAGTCTCTTGAACGTCTTCGAACGCCTCGTGAATGTCTTTGAAAATCTCTTGAACGTCTTCAAACCGCTCGCGAATGTCTTTGAAAGTCTGTTAAGCGTCTTCGAAACGCGCATGAATGTCTTCAAACGTTTTATGAATGTCGTCGAATGTCTCTAAAACATCGTCGAACCACTCATCGATGTCTTCAAACGTATTATGAATATTGTCAAAGATCTCTTGCATGTCTTCGAAAGTCTCTGAACGTCTTCGCACCTCTCGCGAATGTCTATGAAAGTCTCTTGAACGTATTCGAAAGTCACTTGAACGTCTTCGAAACCCTCGTGAATGCCCAAAACACATACCCAAACACATTTTACCAAAACTGTGAAAATCCCAAACAAACCCAAACACATTTTACCAAAACTGTGAAAATCCCAAACAAACCCAAACAATTCCAGCGAAACTCAACCGTCATGAATATCTTTGTTTTATGGATGTCGTCGAATATCGTATTATGAATGTCGTCAAAAGTCTCTTGGACGTCTTCAAACCGCTCGCGAATGTCTTTGAAAGTCTCTTAAGCGTCGTCGAAATGCTCATGAATGTCCTCAAACGTATTGTGAATGTCGCCAAAAGTCTCTTGAACGTCTTCGAACGCCTCGTGAATGTCTTTGAAAATCTCTTGAACGTCTTCAAACCGCTCGCGAATGTCTTTGAAAGTCTGTTAAGCGTCTTCGAAACGCGCATGAATGTCTTCAAACGTTTTATGAATGTCGTCGAATGTCTCTAAAACATCGTCGAACCACTCATCGATGTCTTCAAACGTATTATGAATATTGTCAAAGATCTCTTGCATGTCTTCGAAAGTCTCTGAACGTCTTCGCACCTCTCGCGAATGTCTATGAAAGTCTCTTGAACGTATTCGAAAGTCACTTGAACGTCTTCGAAACCCTCGTGAATGCCTTTGAAAGTCTCTCGAGCGTCTTCGAACCCCTCATGAATGTCCTCAAACGTATTATGAATATTGTCAAAGATCTCTTGAATGTCTACGAAAGTCTCTGAACGTCTTCGCACCTCGTGTGAATGTCTCTGAAAGTCTCTTGAACGTATTCGAAAGTCTCTCGAACGTCTTCGAAACCCTCGCGAATGCCTTTAAAAGTCTCTCAAATGTCTTCGAACCCCTCATCGATGTCTTCAAACGTATTATGTATATTGTCAAAGATCTCTTGAATGTCTTCGAAAGTCTCTGAACGTCTTCAAACCCCTCGTGCGTCTTCGAAGGTCTCTGAAGGTCTTCGAACCCCTCGTGAATGTCTTTGAAAGTCTCTCAAGCGTCTTCGAACCCCTCATGAATGTCTTCAAACGTATTATGAGTGTCGTCGAAAGTCTTTTGAACGTCTTCGAACCCCTGGTGAATGTCTTTGAAAGTCTCGCTTAAGCTTCTTCGAACCCCTCACGAACATCTTCAAACGTATCATGAATGTCGTCGAAAGTCTTTTGAACGTCTCTAAAACGTCGTCGAACCCCACATCGATGTCTTCAAACGTATTATGAATATTGTCAAAGATCTCTTGAATGTCTTCGAAAGTCTCTGAACGTCTTCACACCTCTCGCGAATCTCTCTGAAAGTCTCTTAAGCGTCTTCGAACCCCTCATCAATGCCTTCAAACGTATTATGAGTGTCGTCGAAAGTCTTTTAAACGTCTTCGAACCCCTCGTCAATGTCTTTGAAAGTCTCTCAAGTCTTCAAAGCCACTTGTCTTTGAACCCCTCATGAATGCCTTCAAATGTATTATGAATGGTGTCGAAAGTATCTTGAACGTCTTCGAACCCCTCATGAATGTCTTTAAACATATCATGAAAGTCGTCGAAAGTCTCTTGAACGTCTTCGAAACTCTCGTGAATGCCTTTGAAAGTCTCTCAAACATCTTCGAACCCCTCATCGATGTCTTCAAACGTATTATGAATATTGTCAAAGATCTCTTGAATGCTTCGAAAGTCTCTGAACGTCTTCAAACCCCTCGTGAATGTCTTTGAAAGTCTCTATAACATCGTCGAACCTCTCGTGAATGTCTTTGAAAATCTCTTAAGCGTCTTCGAACCCCTCATGAATGTCTTTAAACGTATTATGAACGAATTCGAAAGTTTTTGAACATCTTCCAACCCCTCGTAAATGTCTTTGAAAGTCTCTTACACGTATTCGAACCTCTCGCGAATGTCTCTGAAAGTCTCTTGAACGTATTCGAAACCCTCGTGAATGCCTTTGAAAGTCTCTCAAGCGTCTTCGAACCCCTCATGAATGTCTCTCAAAGTCTCTTGAACGTATTCGAAAGTGTCTTGAACGTCTTCAAACGTATTATGAGTGTCGTCAGAAGTCCTCTGAACGTCTTAAAACCACTCCTGAATGTCTTTGAAAGTCTCTCTTAAGCGTTTTCGAACCCCTCATGAATGTACTCAAACGTATCATGAATGTCGTCGAAAGTCTCTGAACGTCTTCGCACCTCTCGCGAATGTCTCTGAAAGTCTCTTGAACGTATTCTAAAGTCTTGTGAATGTCTTCGGAAGTCTCTGAATGTCTTCGCACCTCTCGCGAATGTCTCTGAAAGTCTCTCGAACGTATTCGAAAGTCTTTTAAACGTCTTCAAACCCCTCGTGAATGTCTTCAAACGTATTATAAATATCGTCGAAAGTCTCTTGAACGTCTTCGAAACTCTCGTGAATGCCTTTGAAAGTCTCTCAAGCGTCTTCGAACCCGTCATCGATGTCTTCAAACGTATTATGTATATTGTCAAAGATCTCTTGAATGTCTTCGAAGGTCTCTGAACGTCTTCGCACCTCTTGCGAATGTCTCTGAAAGTCTCTTGAACGTATTCGAAAGTCTCTTTAACGTCTTCAAACGTATTATGAGTGTCTTCGAACCCCTTATGAATGTCTTCAACCGTATTATGAATGCTATCGAAATTCTCTTGAACGTCTTCGAACGCCTCGTGAATGTCTTTGAAAGTCTCTCAAGCGTCTTGGAACCCCTTATGAATGTCTTCAAACGTATCATGAATGTCGTCGAATGTCTCTTAAACGTCTTCAAGCCCCTCGTGAATGTCTTTGAAAGTCTCTAAAACGTCGTCGAACCCCTCATCGATGTCTTCAAACGTATTATGAATATTGTCAAAGATCTCTTGAATGTGTTCGAAAGTCTCTGAACGTCTTCGCACCTCTCGCGAATGTCTCTGAAAGTCTCTTGAACGTATTGGAAAGTCTCTTGGACGTATTCGAAACCCTCGTGGATGCCGTTGAAAGTCTCTCAAGCGTCTTCGAACCCCACAAGAATGTCTTCAAACGTATTATGAATGTCGTTAAAGATCTCTTGAACGTCTCACGAACATCTTCAAGCGTCTCATGAACGTCGTACAAAGTCTCTTGAAACTCTTTGAACCCCTCATGCATGTCTTCAAACGCCTTATGAATGTTTTCGAACGTCTCTTGAATGTCTTCCAACGTCTTATATATGTCTTCGGACAAACCCCTCGTGAATGTCTTTGAAAGTCTCTCTTAAGCATCTTCGAACCCCTCATGAATGTCTTCAAACGTATTATGAATGTCGTTAAATGTCTGTTGAACGAATTCGAAAGTTTTTTGAACATCTTCCAACCCCCGCGTGAATGTCTTTGAAAGTCTCTTAAACGTCTTCGAACCCCTCATCGATGTCTTCAAACATATTATGAATATCGTCACAGATCTTTTGAACGTCTTCGAACCTCTCATGAAAGTCTTTAAACGTCTTCGAAAGTCTCTTGAAGGTCTCACGAACATCTTCAAACGTCTCATGGCGTTGTAGAATGTCTTTTGAAACTCTTTGAACCCCTCATGCATGTCTTCAAACGGCTTATGAATGTTTTCGAACGTCTCTTGAATGTCTTTGAACGTCTTATGAATGTCTTCGGAAGTCTCTGGAACGTCTCACCATGAGTACAATCCAATCAGTGATGGAGTTAAAAAAATGGTATAAAATCATGCCGATGATTCTCATCCACTTCGGTCAACATGGAGCTTATCGTCGAAGTGCAGGGCTTCAAGAGACCCGTCAACGAATTTGTCCTGAAGGAGATGTCTATCGTCAAACTCCATGAGAAGAACGCTGAACCGCTGACATTCTTCTTCGATGCACCATTCGCCTGGGACGCTTTACCGGCCAAGTACTAAATGACAAACAAGTGGCTGGAACGCAATTATCATGGAATACGATGGGATCACAGCGGCATACCATACGAGGCAGCTAGAACGACAATTCGAGGAATCTTGGAAGGAGCTCCTACGATCTATGCCAAGGGATTCGAGAAGTGCTCATGGCTATCGAGATTCGCGGATTCACCAACAAAAGTCATCGATCTCGAGACTCTGGACTGTCCATCGCTGCAGAAGTTGCCGAAAATCGCAAACGTTAAATGTCCCCATCATTCCTTCAATACAAAATACAATTGCGCCAAAGCGAATGTAAAGTCGTTGAAAAGCTGGCTCTCTGTGTACGAAGCGTGAGCGAGGGATTTTTTTAAATGAATAAAAACATTTTGAACAAATATCGTTCTCCATTTATTTCCTATATTTACGGCGAATACAGTTTGACGACATTTTTTTTTACATTATATTCGATGAAAACGTTTTTTTGTACATTTTTACATAGCACTAAGCGTTGAAAAATCTACGATGATGATTCAAACAGTCGTTGCACTCTACGATGGTGACGATACCAGCCGCCGCTGAACTCGTTGTTTCCACCGCGCCTTCACGAGCGTTCTTTTCCACCATACTCAGACTCGAGCGTTGAAAACTCTACGATGATGATGACTGTGATGCAAACAGTCGTTGCACTCTACGATGGTGACGATGCTGGCTGCTGTTGAACTCGTTGTTTCCACCGGGCCTTCACGAGCGTTCTTTTCCACTATACTCAGACTCGATGGAACTCGACGCTGTTGTATTTTCCACCAATGTACTTCATGTAGAGTTGACCGTTGCGCGCCAGTTGCAGCATACTCTCGAACATCGTTGGATCTTGGTCGAAGACCTTCACAAGTCGCGCTGGTAAGAAGACGGAGAACTCATCCGCGATGTCTGCGATGTAGCGTTTCCCAAATTTGGTTTGTACGGCCCTTATGTCGGAGATTAGTCGTTCCGACTTAACGGAGAGTTCTGACAGCTTCTTCGTTGGGAGGAATTCTGCCATCCGGCCGACTTTGTTGATACTCGAGAGATCCATTTTCCGCGCACTTTCAAAGTTCTTTTTAGATGTTGATGGTGCAGTGGAATCGTGCAGTCTGAGCGTGGTCCACGAAATTATAAGCTCCCTCGTAAGCCTCCCACTCAAATCCTCCCTTCCAATCGTGAAAAACAGGTTTGAACACGTTCGAAGAACTGTGGGAATCCCTTCCCCCCCCCCCCAACATTTTTTCATGCTCCCGAAAAACAGGTTCAAACACGTTCGAAGAACCTCGTACGTGGAGAATTTTCACAGCATTTTGTACACTCCCGACGTTGAGGTGGAGGGCCATCGATGTGATCTTTCATCTGTGGCGTATTATAATGCTCCAAGCATGGAAGATATGATATCACTTCACTATCATTTCGATGATGTTCTGGCAAACGATCCCACAATAAGCCAACATATTTACCCCAATATTTTAGGAGCAAGACCTTTGGAACCTGTTCGAGCTCGTTTTTGGTCAAGTCCAGGGGGTGCTTGGCTGGATGCACTGCGTACATACTCGCACATGCGAACATCTTGACGTTATATTTCGGAATGGAGACCTCGCGTTTTCAAGAGCTGCGCTCAAGTGGTCCATCCGTGGTCCCTTTGATCCCTAAAGATTTTTCCCGAGAAACCTGTCAGGACCTGTCTCGAGTGTCGGCGAGCTTGGAGACGAGGCGGATGCCATATACATTGTCTTTCGGAATGGAACCAGCTGCATGTCATAAATATTGGGCTTTGAAAGGCCGCCCCCCCCCCCACACACACACACACACACACAACACTCATCGACGGCGGCTTCCCCGCCAGACGCTCCACGGACCACATGGCCCCCTAAAGAGGCCCCTTCTGTGACGTCACACGCGCCCGGCGACCCCCCTCCGCCGTATCCCCGCACTTGGCTTTCCCGCGCTGGACCCCCCCCCTGACGGTGGCTTCCTTCTCCCAGTAGTCTTCGAACCACATGGGTACCCCCTCCAGCGAGGCCCCCCTGTGACGTCACACACGCCCGGCGACACCCACGCCGACCTCCCCACGACCGTAGCGCCACCTTGGCTTCCCTACACGCACGCACGCACGCACACACGCCGACCTCCCCACGACCGTAGCGCCACCTTGGCTTTCCTACACGCACGCATGCACGCACACCGACCTCCCCACGACCGTAGCGCCACCTTGGTTTTCCTACACGCACGCATGCACGCACGCCGACCTCCCCACGACCGTAGCGCCACCTTGGCTTTCCTACACGCACGCATGCACGCCGACCTCCCCACGACCGTAGCGCCACCTTGGCTTCCCTACACGCACGCACGCACGCACGCACGCACGCACGCACGAACGCACGCACGCACGCATGAACGCACGCACGCACGCACGCACGTACGCACGCACGCACGCACGTACGCACACGCGCACGCACGCACGCACACACGCCGACCTCCCCACGACCGTAGCGCCACCTTGGCTTCCCTACACGCACGCACACACGCCGACCTCCCCACGACCGTAGCGCCACCTTGGCTTCCCTACACGCACGCACGCACGCACGCACGCACGCACGCACGCACGCACGCACGCACGCACGCACGCACGAACGCACGCACGCACGCACGAACGCACGCACGCACGCACGAACGCACGCACGCACGCACGAACGCACGCACGCACGCACGAACGCACGCACGTACGCACACGCGCACGCACGCACGCACACACGCCGACCTCCCCACGACCATAGCGCCACCTTGGCTTTCCTAACGCACGCACGCACATACACACAAAACACTCATCGACCCCCCCCCACCCCAGTCGCTGCACGGACCACATGACCCCCCCCTCCACATAGGCCTCTCTGTGACGTCACGCCCGGCGACCTCCCCTCGACGGTGGCGCCACCTTGGCTTCACCACTCTTGACACACCACCTCCCCTTGAGCCAGAACCGCCCTAGTACATCTACTATACTATAATCTAGTACTTGTCATAGCCGATTTTGAAAATATCGATTTATGACAAAATGGCGGACGTTTGAACATAAACAGTGATTTTTGGGCCAAAAATTAGTTATTATTTTGCCTATAAAACAAAAACTAAGTAACGGAAAAAAAATCCTATGACAAGTACTAGATAATAGTGTATAGAATAATCACAAAAAACCTCAAGGCAATCGGTTCATTGGTTTTCGAGAAATTTTGAGTGCCGATTTGAAAAACGTGGTTTTGAGAAAAACGCGTTTGAAAATTTGGGAATGAATAAATCATGAAATTTGTCAACTTACATGGAATCATCGATACCAGGCCCATAGTGTAGGTCTTCTACGGTCGACGGAATGTTCATAGCTTCTAAATCCTCGACCTCGACCATCTAGATGTATATCTGCCCTTAATGAAAATGTATGAAAAATATGCGACCAGTTTAGGAAAAAGTGAGGTTTGTTGAGGAGTATGTATTAAAATGTGGCAACGTCGGAACTATGAGAATAGCAGAACCAATCGAAAAGCTAGCACGCCAATTTCAAATACGTTAAAGTCAAATGCGACTAAGGGGAACCTATTCATTTATTTATTATGATGTATTTATATACACGAGCAATGACAAAACGTGCAACGTCGCCAAAGCATCTGTCTATTTTAATAAAAAAATTTAACATCACCATTGAATTTTCTGATAATCTTAACTCTTTCAAATGATCATATATGTAAATAATAATGACGATTATCTACCGTACGTTTGAAAATTTTCGCGATATTCAATCGTACACGTCATTAATATTTTGCTACAATAAGTTGGCACTGGTGACGTCACACAATGTATTAGCATAGGAACTTCGTTTCTCCCACCCGCCCTTCGAAAATGATTTACCTCCAACCTTAACGAATCAGCACATAGCAAAGCCTCTCGCCGGAAACAAAATCAAGAGAGATGCAGCCAAAATAAAAAAAACATAAAAATGCAACAAATAAGTCAAGTAGGTTTAAAGCATGGATACCGGTTTTCGATAATATCGAAAAACCGGAATATCGGACCAAACATCCGATATTGAAAAACCGATATTACACTCGATTAATACCGATATTTCGATATAAGAGTTGAAAAATAAAAATATTACAATTTCTATTATTTCCGTGTAAGTTACTTTTACTTGTTTTTTTTACAACGTTTAACAGCCACAAAATACGATTACCTACATTAAATATTTTCAGTATCAACTTATTTATTCACGAGTGTGGAACCAGAAAGAGCCTTTTCTTCCGCGACTTACACCCGCAATACGGTGAGGCCGTCTCTGAAAGACGAAACTTCAGGCGCCCTCTGTTTTTTGCGGTAATTGTTTTAACAATCTCGATTTTGTTAATTACAGTGACTTGCATAAAACGTCCTAATTTTAATTTTGCCTTTTTCCTACTTTTTTATTTGCATAGAAGTTGCTATTTTTGTTTTTCTGTTTGTTTATTTATTTTATGTTGGGTTGAATATATTTAAGAACATAGAAGAGTATGTTTAGAAAAGTATAATAAATAAAGATCCCAATGCAAGACAGTGATTTTTAATAAATACTGTAATTGGCTATACACTATTATTTCTACAACTTCCATCTTCAAAAAAAATCTTCTGAAGATAATCAATTCGGGACATTTGAATTAATCGTCAAAAAAACGCTAAGAAGGATCAAAAACAATAAAAACAAAAAATGTACATAAATGTAACAAATAAGTAAAGTAGCTTCGTACAAAAAAAACGTGCCCTTAGGGTTCTCAAAATAATCTTTAGAGAATAATAAATTCGTGACACTCAAATAAATTGTAAAAAAAAGTCACAGAGATCAAAGTGAGCAAAAATAAGAAACAAATATAAATGTAGCAAATGAATAAACTAGATTCGTAGAAAAACGAAACCGTGCCCCGCGGGGTCCAAAATAATCTTTCGAGGATAATAAATTCGTGACGTTCGAACAAATTGTTAAAAAAATTCCGAGAGATCAAAACCAGCAGAAATTAAAAAAAAACAAAAATAAATGTAACAAATAAATAAAATAGATACGTACAAAAACGAAAACGTGGCCTGAGGGTGTCAAAAATAGTATTTCGAGAATAATAAATTCCTGCCATAAAATTAATCAATAAAAAAATAATCCAACATGGCGTAGACTTTCACAAAAAATTGCAATGTAACAAATTTTGCCCATTTTTTTTCTCCAACCTGTTTTTTTCCGTTTAGTATCGCAGCGTTAGAGAGGAACGTTGCCGCTTCGCGTGGCCTCACCCAATATTTTTGAACGCACTTTCCGCGACCTGCCGCGAGGGTAGAAATTAGATTTTTTTTCCGACTTTTTTGCATTTGTTTTTTTTTATTTCGTTCGACGTTTTCGCGAAACCCCGAGTATGAAAAAAAGTTGAACGCGATGCTTGTGAGTGGAGAATATTTAGCAATGAAGCGGTACGTTTCAGGAGCAAAAGCTAGACATATAATTATAGAGTGGCGGGCACGAGGGGGGAGGGGGGATAGAGACGAGATCTCGTGAGAAAATGCTTCGGCCTTATAATGGCAGTGTATCACGGAACCAACCTCCTCCCCCCTTGCCCTTCATTTCTCTCTCTCTCTCTCTCTCTCTCTCTCTCTCTCTCTCTCTCTCTCTCTCTCTCTCTCTCTCTCTCTCTCTCTCTCTCTCTCCCCCCCCCCTCCCTCTCTATAAACTCACTAGGGTTCGTCTCTCTGGCTAAACACATATATAAATATATATATACTCACCTTTCGCTGAGATCTTCGTGTTGTTCTCTCCCTCTCGAAACGCCAAAAAGTTGCGTTTCGAAATTTTCGAAAAAAACTACGATTTCCAAAAAATGCCCTTTTCCCCTTAAGACACTCCATTTCTACATCTGACCGATTTATTCTTACGAAAGGAGCTTATCGACGTCCGCTGAATGATGTGAGGCAAGGTGGCCAGGGGGCGACGGCGGCCGGGCGGTGGGCAAAAAAAACGAGAGGGTCGATGAGAAGAATGAGGGCGGAAAAAATTTGGACGAGACTATAGAGACGATACAAAAAAATATTTGGGCTGAGTTGCTCTTTTATGTTTTGCTTCTCGTGAATACCGGCGGATCACGAAACGATGATTATCCGTCCGCGAAGCAATCATACCCTCTTGATAAGTAGAAATTCAGGGATATACAACTTTGGCGATTTCCGTCATTCTTCTTTTCTCTTCTGGATTTCAGAATATGCGGATGAAGAACGTCAATCGCGGGGAGAGCGAGCATTCTTCGGTGAGTTTCAATTTCTTGCCCTATTTTCATTTCGTTATTTCTTTTCTTATTATTACTAATTCTTATATAATCGAATATATATATATATTAGGGTGATTCGTTTCAGGGCAACTTTTGTTTTTTGACCCATCGTGCCCGAAAACCTTTATTTGGTACCCAAAAACGAACTTTCGTGAAAGGAGGGTGTTGTCAAAAAATATTTAGAGGTCGCGAATCACAATTGAAGGTTTCCCATTTGATTAACATTGAAAAAAATGTTTTTCTCATTATTAGTGTTACCATTCCACGAATTTTGATATCGCGATATTTTCCAAGTGGGTTCTCATAGGAAATATGATACTCCACAATAAAGTTCATTGAGCCATGGCCGTAAATTCAACCGTTTCAGCGGCATCATTATTTCAAGTGCATACTGTGCAAAATATCTATTCAAACGGCTGTAACGCCTAAGCTATTAGATATATCGAAAAAAATTGAGATGAGAACTTTGTAGAGAAAGTAATTTTCTACAAAAAAGTCTTATAAGCCGATCCCGAAAATTCAACTCTTTCTCAGCTATAGGTGAATGAAGTAAAATAAATAGATTTTTTTTTAAACAAAAAAAAAATTTTTATTTTTATTTTTTTTTAAACAAAAAAAAAATTTTTATTTTACTTCATCCACCTATAGCTGAGAAAGAGTTGAATTTTCGAGATCGGCTTATAAGACTTTTTTGTAGAAAATTACTTTCTCTACAAAGTTCTCATCTCAATTTTTTTCGATATATCTAATAGCTTAGGCGTTACAGCCGTTTGAATAGATATTTTGCACAGTATGCACTTGAAATAATGATGCCGCTGAAACGGTTGAATTTACGGCCATGGCTCAATGAACTTTATTGTGGAGTATCATATTTCCTATGAGAACCCACTTGGAAAATATCGCGATATCAAAATTCGCGGAATGGTAACACTAATAATGAGAAAAACATTTTTTTCAATGTTAATCAAATGGGAAACCTTCAATTGTGATTCGCGACCTCTAAATATTTTTTGACAACACCCTCCTTTCACGAAAGTTCGTTTTTGGGTACCAAATAAAGGTTTTCGGGCACGATGGGTCAAAAAACAAAAGTTGCCCTGAAACGAATCACCCTAATATATATATATATATTTATTCATGCAAAATTTGCGTACAAAATGTGCAGCGACTTATCAATTGTTGTAGTACAGTCGTGCTGTATATTGGAATCGGAAAAAAAAGAAGGCTCGTTTTTTGACAGGTGATTTTGTAGGTGCCGCGGGTGCTAAATCCAAGTTTGCTTAAAAATCGGGGTGTAGGTTTTTTTTCAAGAGGATGAAGAGGGATGGCGATGGATTAATGCCAAAATACAACCCCTGCGAGATCGGTGCCGGGAGACAAAATGTTCAGAAAAATCCGGGCTATATTTTTGTCCACAGCGCCGAAGTCGTGGAATTTCAGTTTGGGGGTCAAATTTTGAAAAATCAGTTTCAATTCGACAACTCTTTAGGAATAATTCATACAATTTTTGTTCAAATGGGAACGTTGTAGCCCTTGAAAAGACGCATAGATCGAGTGTTTGATCATCCCTCTCCGATAATATCTTCACCCGCAAAAAAATTGTTGAAACATTAAAAAAAATTGATTATTGAACAACTCAAAAACCTTCAATTTTTTGTCGATGGTTTAAATGTACGAAATGTTCGTTTCTATGCACCACCCTTGAATTTTGCTATTTCCAACCCTTCTCGGAGGTTGAAAGTTCAAAAGAAATTCTGGGAAAACTATTGACCGAAAATAAAGAGATACGAGTTTGGCGCCGTGGACAAAAATGTAGCAGATGGTTCAAGCTACAAATTGTTCCACGAGGGCGAATTCGTGCGATCAATAGTTTTCCCAGAATTTCATTTTTATCTTCAACCCCTAACCCATGTACGTATTGCAAACTGGCTTGATATTGGCACTGTACTGATGCCAGAGCTGCCAAT
>CALYCA010000026.1:0-26248 GCA_944452715.1 Ophion slaviceki | reverse complement strand
AAAGCTTCAGAAAAATGAGATAAAATATTTTTTCGTCGAGGCATAGACGATCACCCTTCGAAAAAGGAGATAGAATATTTTCCTCGAGGCATAGACCGATCACCCTTCTCCCAAGGGAGATAGAAAATTTTTTCGTCGAGGCGTAGACCGATCACCCTGAGAAAAAGTCAGAAAAATGAGATAAAATATTTTTTTCGTCGAGGCATAGACCGATCACCCTTCGAAAAAGGAGATAGAATATTTTCCTCGAGGCATAGACCGATCGCCCTTCTCCCAAGGGAGATAGAAAATTTTTTCGTCGAGGCGTAGACCGATCACCCTGAGAAAAAGTCAGAAAAATGAGATAAAATATTTTTTCGTCGAGGCATAGACCGATCACCCTTCGAAAAGGAGATAGAATATTTTCCTCGAGTATCCAGGCGTAGACCGATCACCGCTCCTTTCGGGAGCATGGAATATTTTTTCGTCGAGGCGTAGACCGATCACCCCTGATAAAAAGTCAGAAAAATGAGATAAAATATTTTTTCGTCGAGGCATAGACCGATCACCCTTCGAAAAAGGAGATAGAATATTTTCCTCGAGGCATAGACCGATCACCCTTCTCCCAAGGGAGATAGAAAATTTTTTCGTCGAGGCGTAGACCGATCACCCTGAGAAAAAGTCAGAAAAAATGAGATAAAATATTTTTTCGTCGAGGCATAGACCGATCACCCTTCGAAAAAGGAGATAGAATATTTTCCTCGAGTATCCCAGGCGTAGACCGATCACCGCTCCTTTCGGGACATGGAATATTTTTTCGTCGAGGCGTAGACCGATCACCCTGAGAAAAAGTCAGAAAAATGAGATAAAATATTTTTTCGTCGAGGCATAGACCGATCACCCTTCGAAAAAGGAGATAGAATATTTTCCTCGAGGCATAGACCGATCACCCTTCTCCCAAGGGAGATAGAAAATTTTTTCGTCGAGGCGTAGACCGATCACCCTGAGAAAAAGTCAGAAAAATGAGATAAAATATTTTTTCGTCGAGGCATAGACCGATCACCCTTCGAAAAAGGAGATAGAATATTTTCCTCGAGGCATAGACCGATCACCCTTCTCCCAAGGGAGATAGAAAATTTTTTCGTCGAGGCGTAGACCGATCACCCTGAGAAAAAGTCAGAAAAATGAGATAAAATATTTTTTCGTCGAGGCATAGACCGATCACCCTTCGAAAAAGGAGATAGAATATTTTCCTCGAGTATCCCAGGCGTAGACCGATCACCGCTCCTTTCGGGACATGGAATATTTTTTTCGTCGAGGCGTAGACCGATCACCCTGAGAAAAAGTCAGAAAAATGAGATAAAATATTTTTTCGTCGAGGCATAGACCGATCACCCTTCGAAAAAGGAGATAGAATATTTTCCTCGAGGCATAGACCGATCACCCTTCTCCCAAGGGAGATAGAAAATTTTTTCGTCGAGGCGTAGACCGATCACCCTGAGAAAAAGTCAGAAAAATGAGATAAAATATTTTTTCGTCGAGGCATAGACCGATCACCCTTCGAAAAAGGAGATAGAATATTTTCCTCGAGTATCCAGGCGTAGACCGATCACCGCTCCTTTCGGGACATGGAATATTTTTTCGTCGAGGCGTAGACCGATCACCCTGATAAAAAGTCAGAAAAATGAGATAAAATATTTTTTCGTCGAGGCATAGACCGATCACCCTTCGAAAAAGGAGATAGAATATTTTCCTCGAGGCATAGACCGATCACCCTTCTCCCAAGGGAGATAGAAAATTTTTTCGTCGAGGCGTAGACCGATCACCCTGAGAAAAAGTCAGAAAAATGAGATAAAATATTTTTTCGTCGAGGCATAGACCGATCACCCTTCGAAAAAGGAGATAGAATATTTTCCTCGAGTATCCCAGGCGTAGACCGATCACCGCTCCTTTCGGGACATGGAATATTTTTTCGTCGAGGCGTAGACCGATCACCCTGAGAAAAAGTCAGAAAAATGAGATAAAATATTTTTTCGTCGAGGCATAGACCGATCACCCTTCGAAAAAGGAGATAGAATATTTTCCTCGAGGCATAGACCGATCACCCTTCTCCCAAGGGAGATAGAAAATTTTTTCGTCGAGGCGTAGACCGATCACCCTGAGAAAAAGTCAGAAAAATGAGATAAAATATTTTTTCGTCGAGGCATAGACCGATCACCCTTCGAAAAAGGAGATAGAATATTTTCCTCGAGGCATAGACCGATCACCCTTCTCCCAAGGGAGATAGAAAATTTTTTCGTCGAGGCGTAGACCGATCACCCTGAGAAAAAGTCAGAAAAATGAGATAAAATATTTTTTCGTCGAGGCATAGACCGATCACCCTTCGAAAAAGGAGATAGAATATTTTCCTCGAGGCATAGACCGATCACCCTCCTCCCAAGGGAGATAGAAAATTTTTTCGTCGAGGCGTAGACCGATCACCCTGAGAAAAAGTCAGAAAAATGAGATAAAATATTTTTTCGTCGAGGCATAGACCGATCACCCTTCGAAAAAGGAGATAGAATATTTTCCTCGAGTATCCCAGGCGTAGACCGATCACCGCTCCTTTCGGGACATGGAATATTTTTTCGTCGAGGCGTAGACCGATCACCCTGAGAAAAAGTCAGAAAAATGAGATAAAATATTTTTCGTCGAGGCATAGACCGATCACCCTTCGAAAAAGGAGATAGAATATTTTCCTCGAGGCATAGACCGATCACCCTTCTCCCAAGGGAGATAGAAAATTTTTTCGTCGAGGCGTAGACCGATCACCCTGAGAAAAAGTCAGAAAAATGAGATAAAATATTTTTTCGTCGAGGCATAGACCGATCACCTTCGAAAAAGGAGATAGAATATTTTCCTCGAGGCATAGACCGATCGCCCTTCTCCCAAGGGAGATAGAAAATTTTTTCGTCGAGGCGTAGACCGATCACCCTGAGAAAAAGTCAGAAAAATGAGATAAAATATTTTTTCGTCGAGGCATAGACCGATCACCCTTCGAAAAAGGAGATAGAATATTTTCCTCGAGTATCCCAGGCGTAGACCGATCACCGCTCCTTTCGGGACATGGAATATTTTTTCGTCGAGGCGTAGACCGATCACCCTGAGAAAAAGTCAGAAAAATGAGATAAAATATTTTTTCGTCGAGGCATAGACCGATCACCCTTCGAAAAAGGAGATAGAATATTTTCCTCGAGGCATAGACCGATCACCCTTCTCCCAAGGGAGATAGAAAATTTTTCGTCGAGGCGTAGACCGATCACCCTGAGAAAAAGTCAGAAAAATGAGATAAAATATTTTTTCGTCGAGGCATAGACCGATCACCCTTCGAAAAAGGAGATAGAATATTTTCCTCGAGGCATAGACCGATCACCCTTCTCCCAAGGGAGATAGAAAATTTTTTCGTCGAGGCGTAGACCGATCACCCTGAGAAAAAGTCAGAAAAATGAGATAAAATATTTTTTCGTCGAGGCATAGACCGATCACCCTTCGAAAAAGGAGATAGAATATTTTCCTCGAGTATCCCAGGCGTAGACCGATCACCGCTCCTTTCGGGACATGGAATATTTTTTCGTCGAGGCGTAGACCGATCACCCTGAGAAAAAGTCAGAAAAATGAGATAAAATATTTTTTCGTCGAGGCATAGACCGATCACCCTTCGAAAAAGGAGATAGAATATTTTCCTCGAGGCATAGACCGATCACCCTTCTCCCAAGGGAGATAGAAAATTTTTTCGTCGAGGCGTAGACCGATCACCCTGAGAAAAAGTCAGAAAAATGAGATAAAATATTTTTTCGTCGAGGCATAGACCGATCACCCTTCGAAAAAGGAGATAGAATATTTTCCTCGAGTATCCCAGGCGTAGACCGATCACCGCTCCTTTCGGGACATGGAATATTTTTTCGTCGAGGCGTAGACCGATCACCCTGAGAAAAAGTCAGAAAAATGAGATAAAATATTTTTTCGTCGAGGCATAGACCGATCACCTTCGAAAAAGGAGATAGAATATTTTCCTCGAGGCATAGACCGATCACCCTTCTCCCAAGGGAGATAGAAAATTTTTTCGTCGAGGCGTAGACCGATCACCCTGAGAAAAAGTCAGAAAAATGAGATAAAATATTTTTTCGTCGAGGCATAGACCGATCACCCTTCGAAAAAGGAGATAGAATATTTTCCTCGAGGCATAGACCGATCGCCCTTCTCCCAAGGGAGATAGAAAATTTTTTCGTCGAGGCGTAGACCGATCACCCTGAGAAAAAGTCAGAAAAATGAGATAAAATATTTTTTCGTCGAGGCATAGACCGATCACCCTTCGAAAAAGGAGATAGAATATTTTCCTCGAGTATCCCAGGCGTAGACCGATCACCGCTCCTTTCGGGGACATGGAATATTTTTTCGTCGAGGCGTAGACCGATCACCCTGATAAAAAGTCAGAAAAATGAGATAAAATATTTTTTCGTCGAGGCATAGACCGATCACCCTTCGAAAAAGGAGATAGAATATTTTCCTCGAGGCATAGACCGATCACCCTTCTCCCAAGGGAGATAGAAAATTTTTTCGTCGAGGCGTAGACCGATCACCCTGAGAAAAAGTCAGAAAAATGAGATAAAATATTTTTTCGTCGAGGCATAGACCGATCACCCTTCGAAAAAGGAGATAGAATATTTTCCTCGAGTATCCCAGGCGTAGACCGATCACCGCTCCTTTCGGGACATGGAATATTTTTTCGTCGAGGCGTAGACCGATCACCCTGAGAAAAAGTCAGAAAAATGAGATAAAATATTTTTTCGTCGAGGCATAGACCGATCACCCTTCGAAAAAGGAGATAGAATATTTTCCTCGAGGCATAGACCGATCACCCTTCTCCCAAGGGAGATAGAAAATTTTTTCGTCGAGGCGTAGACCGATCACCCTGAGAAAAAGTCAGAAAAATGAGATAAAATATTTTTTCGTCGAGGCATAGACCGATCACCCTTCGAAAAAGGAGATAGAATATTTTCCTCGAGGCATAGACCGATCACCCTTCTCCCAAGGGAGATAGAAAATTTTTTCGTCGAGGCGTAGACCGATCACCCTGAGAAAAAGTCAGAAAAATGAGATAAAATATTTTTTCGTCGAGGCATAGACCGATCACCCTTCGAAAAAGGAGATAGAATATTTTCCTCGAGGCATAGACCGATCACCCTCCTCCCAAGGGAGATAGAAAATTTTTTCGTCGAGGCGTAGACCGATCACCCTGAGAAAAAGTCAGAAAAATGAGATAAAATATTTTTTCGTCGAGGCATAGACCGATCACCCTTCGAAAAAGGAGATAGAATATTTTCCTCGAGGCATAGACCGATCACCCTTCTCCCAAGGGAGATAGAACATTTTTTCGTCGAGGCGTAGACCGATCACCCTGAGAAAAAGTCAGAAAAATGAGATAAAATATTTTTTCGTCGAGGCATAGACCGATCACCCTTCGAAAAAGGAGATAGAATATTTTCCTCGAGTATCCCAGGCGTAGACCGATCACCGCTCCTTTCGGGACATGGAATATTTTTTCGTCGAGGCGTAGACCGATCACCCTTCGAAAAAGGAGATAGAATATTTTCCTCGAGTATCCCAGGCGTAGACCGATCACCGCTCCTTTCGGGACATGGAATATTTTTTCGTCGAGGCGTAGACCGATCACCCTGAGAAAAAGTCACAAAAATGAGATAAAATATTTTTTCGTCGAGGCATAGACCGATCACCCTTCGAAAAAGGAGATAGAATATTTTCCTCGAGTATCCCAGGCGTAGACCGATCACCGCTCCTTTCGGGACATGGAATATTTTTTCGTCGAGGCGTAGACCGATCACCCTGAGAAAAAGTCAGAAAAATGAGATAAAATATTTTTTCGTCGAGGCATAGACCGATCACCCTTCGAAAAAGGAGATAGAATATTTTCCTCGAGTATCCCAGGCGTAGACCGATCACCGCTCCTTTCGGGACATGGAATATTTTTTCGTCGAGGCGTAGACCGATCACCCTGAGAAAAAGTCAGAAAAATGAGATAAAATATTTTTTCGTCGAGGCATAGACCGATCACCCTTCGAAAAAGGAGATAGAATATTTTCCTCGAGTATCCCAGGCGTAGACCGATCACCGCTCCTTTCGGGACATGGAATATTTTTTCGTCGAGGCGTAGACCGATCACCCTGAGAAAAAGTCAGAAAAATGAGATAAAATATTTTTTCGTCGAGGCATAGACCGATCACCCTTCGAAAAAGGAGATAGAATATTTTCCTCGAGTATCCCAGGCGTAGACCGATCACCGCTCCTTTCCGGACATGGAATATTTTTTCGTCGAGGCGTAGACCGATCACCCTGAGAAAAAGTCAGAAAAATGAGATAAAATATTTTTTCGTCGAGGCATAGACCGATCACCCTTCGAAAAAGGAGATAGAATATTTTCCTCGAGGCATAGACCGATCACCCTTCTCCCAAGGGAGATAGAAAATTTTTTCGTCGAGGCGTAGACCGATCACCCTGAGAAAAAGTCAGAAAAATGAGATAAAATATTTTTTCGTCGAGGCATAGACCGATCACCCTTCGAAAAAGGAGATAGAATATTTTCCTCGAGGCATAGACCGATCACCCTTCTCCCAAGGGAGATAGAAAATTTTTTCGTCGAGGCGTAGACCGATCACCCTGAGAAAAAGTCAGAAAAATGAGATAAAATATTTTTTCGTCGAGGCATAGACCGATCACCCTTCGAAAAAGGAGATAGAATATTTTCCTCGAGTATCCCAGGCGTAGACCGATCACCGCTCCTTTCGGGACATGGAATATTTTTTCGTCGAGGCGTAGACCGATCACCCTGAGAAAAAGTCAGAAAAATGAGATAAAATATTTTTTCGTCGAGGCATAGACCGATCACCCTTCGAAAAAGGAGATAGAATATTTTCCTCGAGTATCCCAGGCGTAGACCGATCACCGCTCCTTTCGGGACATGGAATATTTTTTCGTCGAGGCGTAGACCGATCACCCTGAGAAAAAGTCAGAAAAATGAGATAAAATATTTTTTCGTCGAGGCATAGACCGATCACCCTTCGAAAAAGGAGATAGAATATTTTCCTCGAGGCATAGACCGATCACCCTTCTCCCAAGGGAGATAGAAAATTTTTTCGTCGAGGCGTAGACCGATCACCCTGAGAAAAAGTCAGAAAAATGAGATAAAATATTTTTTCGTCGAGGCATAGACCGATCACCCTTCGAAAAAGGAGATAGAATATTTTCCTCGAGGCATAGACCGATCGCCCTTCTCCCAAGGGAGATAGAAAATTTTTTCGTCGAGGCGTAGACCGATCACCCTGAGAAAAAGTCAGAAAAATGAGATAAAATATTTTTTCGTCGAGGCATAGACCGATCACCCTTCGAAAAAGGAGATAGAATATTTTCCTCGAGTATCCCAGGCGTAGACCGATCACCGCTCCTTTCGGGACATGGAATATTTTTTCGTCGAGGCGTAGACCGATCACCCTGAGAAAAAGTCAGAAAAATGAGATAAAATATTTTTTCGTCGAGGCATAGACCGATCACCCTTCGAAAAAGGAGATAGAATATTTTCCTCGAGGCATAGACCGATCACCCTTCTCCCAAGGGAGATAGAAAATTTTTTCGTCGAGGCGTAGACCGATCACCCTGAGAAAAAGTCAGAAAAATGAGATAAAATATTTTTTCGTCGAGGCATAGACCGATCACCCTTCGAAAAAGGAGATAGAATATTTTCCTCGAGTATCCCAGGAGTAGACCGATCACCGCTCCTTTCGGGACATGGAATATTTTTTCGTCGAGGCGTAGACCGATCACCCTGAGAAAAAGTCAGAAAAATGAGATAAAATATTTTTTCGTCGAGGCATAGACCGATCACCCTTCGAAAAAGGAGATAGAATATTTTCCTCGAGGCATAGACCGATCACCCTTCTCCCAAGGGAGATAGAAAATTTTTTCGTCGAGGCGTAGACCGATCACCCTGAGAAAAAGTCAGAAAAATGAGATAAAATATTTTTTCGTCGAGGCATAGACCGATCACCCTTCGAAAAAGGAGATAGAATATTTTCCTCGAGTATCCCAGGCGTAGACCGATCACCGCTCCTTTCGGGACATGGAATATTTTTTCGTCGAGGCGTAGACCGATCACCCTGAGAAAAAGTCAGAAAAATGAGATAAAATATTTTTTCGTCGAGGCATAGACCGATCACCCTTCGAAAAAGGAGATAGAATATTTTCCTCGAGGCATAGACCGATCACCCTTCTCCCAAGGGAGATAGAAAATTTTTTCGTCGAGGCGTAGACCGATCACCCTGAGAAAAAGTCAGAAAAATGAGATAAAATATTTTTTCGTCGAGGCATAGACCGATCACCCTTCGAAAAAGGAGATAGAATATTTTCCTCGAGGCATAGACCGATCACCCTTCTCCCAAGGGAGATAGAAAATTTTTTCGTCGAGGCGTAGACCGATCACCCTGAGAAAAAGTCAGAAAAATGAGATAAAATATTTTTTCGTCGAGGCATAGACCGATCACCCTTCGAAAAAGGAGATAGAATATTTTCCTCGAGGCATAGACCGATCACCCTTCTCCCAAGGGAGATAGAAAATTTTTTCGTCGAGGCGTAGACCGATCACCCTGAGAAAAAGTCAGAAAAATGAGATAAAATATTTTTTCGTCGAGGCATAGACCGATCACCCTTCGAAAAAGGAGATAGAATATTTTCCTCGAGTATCCCAGGCGTAGACCGATCACCGCTCCTTTCGGGACATGGAATATTTTTTCGTCGAGGCGTAGACCGATCACCCTGAGAAAAAGTCAGAAAAATGAGATAAAATATTTTTTCGTCGAGGCATAGACCGATCACCCTTCGAAAAAGGAGATAGAATATTTTCCTCGAGGCATAGACCGATCACCCTTCTCCCAAGGGAGATAGAAAATTTTTTCGTCGAGGCGTAGACCGATCACCCTGAGAAAAAGTCAGAAAAATGAGATAAAATATTTTTTCGTCGAGGCATAGACCGATCACCCTTCGAAAAAGGAGATAGAATATTTTCCTCGAGTATCCCAGGCGTAGACCGATCACCGCTCCTTTCGGGACATGGAATATTTTTTCGTCGAGGCGTAGACCGATCACCCTGAGAAAAAGTCAGAAAAATGAGATAAAATATTTTTTCGTCGAGGCATAGACCGATCACCCTTCGAAAAAGGAGATAGAATATTTTCCTCGAGGCATAGACCGATCACCCTTCTCCCAAGGGAGATAGAAAATTTTTTCGTCGAGGCGTAGACCGATCACCCTGAGAAAAAGTCAGAAAAATGAGATAAAATATTTTTTCGTCGAGGCATAGACCGATCACCCTTCGAAAAAGGAGATAGAATATTTTCCTCGAGTATCCCAGGCGTAGACCGATCACCGCTCCTTTCGGGACATGGAATATTTTTTCGTCGAGGCGTAGACCGATCACCCTGAGAAAAAGTCAGAAAAATGAGATAAAATATTTTTTCGTCGAGGCATAGACCGATCACCCTTCGAAAAAGGAGATAGAATATTTTCCTCGAGGCATAGACCGATCACCCTTCTCCCAAGGGAGATAGAAAATTTTTTCGTCGAGGCGTAGACCGATCACCCTGAGAAAAAGTCAGAAAAATGAGATAAAATATTTTTTCGTCGAGGCATAGACCGATCACCCTTCGAAAAAGGAGATAGAATATTTTCCTCGAGTATCCCAGGCGTAGACCGATCACCGCTCCTTTCGGGACATGGAATATTTTTTCGTCGAGGCGTAGACCGATCACCCTGAGAAAAAGTCAGAAAAATGAGATAAAATATTTTTTCGTCGAGGCATAGACCGATCACCCTTCGAAAAAGGAGATAGAATATTTTCCTCGAGGCATAGACCGATCACCCTTCTCCCAAGGGAGATAGAAAATTTTTTCGTCGAGGCGTAGACCGATCACCCTGAGAAAAAGTCAGAAAAATGAGATAAAATATTTTTTCGTCGAGGCATAGACCGATCACCCTTCGAAAAAGGAGATAGAATATTTTCCTCGAGTATCCCAGGCGTAGACCGATCACCGCTCCTTTCGGGACATGGAATATTTTTTCGTCGAGGCGTAGACCGATCACCCTGAGAAAAAGTCAGAAAAATGAGATAAAATATTTTTTCGTCGAGGCATAGACCGATCACCCTTCGAAAAAGGAGATAGAATATTTTCCTCGAGGCATAGACCGATCACCCTTCTCCCAAGGGAGATAGAAAATTTTTTCGTCGAGGCGTAGACCGATCACCCTGAGAAAAAGTCAGAAAAATGAGATAAAATATTTTTTCGTCGAGGCATAGACCGATCACCCTTCGAAAAAGGAGATAGAATATTTTCCTCGAGTATCCCAGGCGTAGACCGATCACCGCTCCTTTCGGGACATGGAATATTTTTTCGTCGAGGCGTAGACCGATCACCCTGATAAAAAGTCAGAAAAATGAGATAAAATATTTTTTCGTCGAGGCATAGACCGATCACCCTTCGAAAAAGGAGATAGAATATTTTCCTCGAGGCATAGACCGATCACCCTTCTCCCAAGGGAGATAGAAAATTTTTTCGTCGAGGCGTAGACCGATCACCCTGAGAAAAAGTCAGAAAAATGAGATAAAATATTTTTTCGTCGAGGCATAGACCGATCACCCTTCGAAAAAGGAGATAGAATATTTTCCTCGAGTATCCCAGGCGTAGACCGATCACCGCTCCTTTCGGGACATGGAATATTTTTTCGTCGAGGCGTAGACCGATCACCCTGAGAAAAAGTCAGAAAAATGAGATAAAATATTTTTTCGTCGAGGCATAGACCGATCACCCTTCGAAAAAGGAGATAGAATATTTTCCTCGAGGCATAGACCGATCACCCTTCTCCCAAGGGAGATAGAAAATTTTTTCGTCGAGGCGTAGACCGATCACCCTGAGAAAAAGTCAGAAAAATGAGATAAAATATTTTTTCGTCGAGGCATAGACCGATCACCCTTCTCCCAAGGGAGATAGAAAATTTTTTCGTCGAGGCGTAGACCGATCACCCTGAGAAAAAGTCAGAAAAATGAGATAAAATATTTTTTCGTCGAGGCATAGACCGATCACCCTTCGAAAAAGGAGATAGAATATTTTCCTCGAGTATCCCAGGCGTAGACCGATCACCGCTCCTTTCGGGACATGGAATATTTTTTCGTCGAGGCGTAGACCGATCACCCTGAGAAAAAGTCAGAAAAATGAGATAAAATATTTTTTCGTCGAGGCATAGACCGATCACCCTTCGAAAAAGGAGATAGAATATTTTCCTCGAGGCATAGACCGATCACCCTTCTCCCAAGGGAGATAGAAAATTTTTTCGTCGAGGCGTAGACCGATCACCCTGAGAAAAAGTCAGAAAAATGAGATAAAATATTTTTTCGTCGAGGCATAGACCGATCACCCTTCGAAAAAGGAGATAGAATATTTTCCTCGAGTATCCCAGGCGTAGACCGATCACCGCTCCTTTCGGGACATGGAATATTTTTTCGTCGAGGCGTAGACCGATCACCCTGAGAAAAAGTCAGAAAAATGAGATAAAATATTTTTTCGTCGAGGCATAGACCGATCACCCTTCGAAAAAGGAGATAGAATATTTTCCTCGAGGCATAGACCGATCACCCTTCTCCCAAGGGAGATAGAAAATTTTTTCGTCGAGGCGTAGACCGATCACCCTGAGAAAAAGTCAGAAAAATGAGATAAAATATTTTTTCGTCGAGGCATAGACCGATCACCCTTCGAAAAAGGAGATAGAATATTTTCCTCGAGTATCCCAGGCGTAGACCGATCACCGCTCCTTTCGGGACATGGAATATTTTTTCGTCGAGGCGTAGACCGATCACCCTGATAAAAAGTCAGAAAAATGAGATAAAATATTTTTTCGTCGAGGCATAGACCGATCACCCTTCGAAAAAGGAGATAGAATATTTTCCTCGAGGCATAGACCGATCACCCTTCTCCCAAGGGAGATAGAAAATTTTTTCGTCGAGGCGTAGACCGATCACCCTGAGAAAAAGTCAGAAAAATGAGATAAAATATTTTTTCGTCGAGGCATAGACCGATCACCCTTCGAAAAAGGAGATAGAATATTTTCCTCGAGTATCCCAGGCGTAGACCGATCACCGCTCCTTTCGGGACATGGAATATTTTTTCGTCGAGGCGTAGACCGATCACCCTGAGAAAAAGTCAGAAAAATGAGATAAAATATTTTTTCGTCGAGGCATAGACCGATCACCCTTCGAAAAAGGAGATAGAATATTTTCCTCGAGGCATAGACCGATCACCCTTCTCCCAAGGGAGATAGAAAATTTTTTCGTCGAGGCGTAGACCGATCACCCTGAGAAAAAGTCAGAAAAATGAGATAAAATATTTTTTCGTCGAGGCATAGACCGATCACCCTTCGAAAAAGGAGATAGAATATTTTCCTCGAGGCATAGACCGATCACCCTTCTCCCAAGGGAGATAGAAAATTTTTTCGTCGAGGCGTAGACCGATCACCCTGAGAAAAAGTCAGAAAAATGAGATAAAATATTTTTTCGTCGAGGCATAGACCGATCACCCTTCGAAAAAGGAGATAGAATATTTTCCTCGAGGCATAGACCGATCACCCTCCTCCCAAGGGAGATAGAAAATTTTTTCGTCGAGGCGTAGACCGATCACCCTGAGAAAAAGTCAGAAAAATGAGATAAAATATTTTTTCGTCGAGGCATAGACCGATCACCCTTCGAAAAAGGAGATAGAATATTTTCCTCGAGGCATAGACCGATCACCCTTCTCCCAAGGGAGATAGAAAATTTTTTCGTCGAGGCGTAGACCGATCACCCTGAGAAAAAGTCAGAAAAATGAGATAAAATATTTTTTCGTCGAGGCATAGACCGATCACCCTTCGAAAAAGGAGATAGAATATTTTCCTCGAGTATCCCAGGCGTAGACCGATCACCGCTCCTTTCGGGACATGGAATATTTTTTCGTCGAGGCATAGACCGATCACCCTTCGAAAAAGGAGATAGAATATTTTCCTCGAGTATCCCAGGCGTAGACCGATCACCGCTCCTTTCGGGACATGGAATATTTTTTCGTCGAGGCGTAGACCGATCACCCTGAGAAAAAGTCACAAAAATGAGATAAAATATTTTTTCGTCGAGGCATAGACCGATCACCCTTCGAAAAAGGAGATAGAATATTTTCCTCGAGTATCCCAGGCGTAGACCGATCACCGCTCCTTTCGGGACATGGAATATTTTTTCGTCGAGGCGTAGACCGATCACCCTGAGAAAAAGTCAGAAAAATGAGATAAAATATTTTTTCGTCGAGGCATAGACCGATCACCCTTCGAAAAAGGAGATAGAATATTTTCCTCGAGTATCCCAGGCGTAGACCGATCACCGCTCCTTTCGGGACATGGAATATTTTTTCGTCGAGGCGTAGACCGATCACCCTGAGAAAAAGTCAGAAAAATGAGATAAAATATTTTTTCGTCGAGGCATAGACCGATCACCCTTCGAAAAAGGAGATAGAATATTTTCCTCGAGTATCCCAGGCGTAGACCGATCACCGCTCCTTTCGGGACATGGAATATTTTTTCGTCGAGGCGTAGACCGATCACCCTGAGAAAAAGTCAGAAAAATGAGATAAAATATTTTTTCGTCGAGGCATAGACCGATCACCCTTCGAAAAAGGAGATAGAATATTTTCCTCGAGTATCCCAGGCGTAGACCGATCACCGCTCCTTTCCGGACATGGAATATTTTTTCGTCGAGGCGTAGACCGATCACCCTGAGAAAAAGTCAGAAAAATGAGATAAAATATTTTTTCGTCGAGGCATAGACCGATCACCCTTCGAAAAAGGAGATAGAATATTTTCCTCGAGGCATAGACCGATCACCCTTCTCCCAAGGGAGATAGAAAATTTTTTCGTCGAGGCGTAGACCGATCACCCTGAGAAAAAGTCAGAAAAATGAGATAAAATATTTTTTCGTCGAGGCATAGACCGATCACCCTTCGAAAAAGGAGATAGAATATTTTCCTCGAGGCATAGACCGATCACCCTTCTCCCAAGGGAGATAGAAAATTTTTTCGTCGAGGCGTAGACCGATCACCCTGAGAAAAAGTCAGAAAAATGAGATAAAATATTTTTTCGTCGAGGCATAGACCGATCACCCTTCGAAAAAGGAGATAGAATATTTTCCTCGAGTATCCCAGGCGTAGACCGATCACCGCTCCTTTCGGGACATGGAATATTTTTTCGTCGAGGCGTAGACCGATCACCCTGAGAAAAAGTCAGAAAAATGAGATAAAATATTTTTTCGTCGAGGCATAGACCGATCACCCTTCGAAAAAGGAGATAGAATATTTTCCTCGAGTATCCCAGGCGTAGACCGATCACCGCTCCTTTCGGGACATGGAATATTTTTTCGTCGAGGCGTAGACCGATCACCCTGAGAAAAAGTCAGAAAAATGAGATAAAATATTTTTTCGTCGAGGCATAGACCGATCACCCTTCGAAAAAGGAGATAGAATATTTTCCTCGAGGCATAGACCGATCACCCTTCTCCCAAGGGAGATAGAAAATTTTTTCGTCGAGGCGTAGACCGATCACCCTGAGAAAAAGTCAGAAAAATGAGATAAAATATTTTTTCGTCGAGGCATAGACCGATCACCCTTCGAAAAAGGAGATAGAATATTTTCCTCGAGGCATAGACCGATCGCCCTTCTCCCAAGGGAGATAGAAAATTTTTTCGTCGAGGCGTAGACCGATCACCCTGAGAAAAAGTCAGAAAAATGAGATAAAATATTTTTTCGTCGAGGCATAGACCGATCACCCTTCGAAAAAGGAGATAGAATATTTTCCTCGAGTATCCCAGGCGTAGACCGATCACCGCTCCTTTCGGGACATGGAATATTTTTTCGTCGAGGCGTAGACCGATCACCCTGAGAAAAAGTCAGAAAAATGAGATAAAATATTTTTTCGTCGAGGCATAGACCGATCACCCTTCGAAAAAGGAGATAGAATATTTTCCTCGAGGCATAGACCGATCACCCTTCTCCCAAGGGAGATAGAAAATTTTTTCGTCGAGGCGTAGACCGATCACCCTGAGAAAAAGTCAGAAAAATGAGATAAAATATTTTTTCGTCGAGGCATAGACCGATCACCCTTCGAAAAAGGAGATAGAATATTTTCCTCGAGGCATAGACCGATCACCCTTCTCCCAAGGGAGATAGAAAATTTTTTCGTCGAGGCGTAGACCGATCACCCTGAGAAAAAGTCAGAAAAATGAGATAAAATATTTTTTCGTCGAGGCATAGACCGATCACCCTTCGAAAAAGGAGATAGAATATTTTCCTCGAGGCATAGACCGATCACCCTCCTCCCAAGGGAGATAGAAAATTTTTTCGTCGAGGCGTAGACCGATCACCCTGAGAAAAAGTCAGAAAAATGAGATAAAATATTTTTTCGTCGAGGCATAGACCGATCACCCTTCGAAAAAGGAGATAGAATATTTTCCTCGAGGCATAGACCGATCACCCTTCTCCCAAGGGAGATAGAAAATTTTTTCGTCGAGGCGTAGACCGATCACCCTGAGAAAAAGTCAGAAAAATGAGATAAAATATTTTTTCGTCGAGGCATAGACCGATCACCCTTCGAAAAAGGAGATAGAATATTTTCCTCGAGTATCCCAGGCGTAGACCGATCACCGCTCCTTTCGGGACATGGAATATTTTTTCGTCGAGGCGTAGACCGATCACCCTTCGAAAAAGGAGATAGAATATTTTCCTCGAGTATCCCAGGCGTAGACCGATCACCGCTCCTTTCGGGACATGGAATATTTTTTCGTCGAGGCGTAGACCGATCACCCTGAGAAAAAGTCACAAAAATGAGATAAAATATTTTTTCGTCGAGGCATAGACCGATCACCCTTCGAAAAAGGAGATAGAATATTTTCCTCGAGTATCCCAGGCGTAGACCGATCACCGCTCCTTTCGGGACATGGAATATTTTTTCGTCGAGGCGTAGACCGATCACCCTGAGAAAAAGTCAGAAAAATGAGATAAAATATTTTTTCGTCGAGGCATAGACCGATCACCCTTCGAAAAAGGAGATAGAATATTTTCCTCGAGTATCCCAGGCGTAGACCGATCACCGCTCCTTTCGGGACATGGAATATTTTTTCGTCGAGGCGTAGACCGATCACCCTGAGAAAAAGTCAGAAAAATGAGATAAAATATTTTTTCGTCGAGGCATAGACCGATCACCCTTCGAAAAAGGAGATAGAATATTTTCCTCGAGTATCCCAGGCGTAGACCGATCACCGCTCCTTTCGGGACATGGAATATTTTTTCGTCGAGGCGTAGACCGATCACCCTGAGAAAAAGTCAGAAAAATGAGATAAAATATTTTTTCGTCGAGGCATAGACCGATCACCCTTCGAAAAAGGAGATAGAATATTTTCCTCGAGTATCCCAGGCGTAGACCGATCACCGCTCCTTTCCGGACATGGAATATTTTTTCGTCGAGGCGTAGACCGATCACCCTGAGAAAAAGTCAGAAAAATGAGATAAAATATTTTTTCGTCGAGGCATAGACCGATCACCCTTCGAAAAAGGAGATAGAATATTTTCCTCGAGGCATAGACCGATCACCCTTCTCCCAAGGGAGATAGAAAATTTTTTCGTCGAGGCGTAGACCGATCACCCTGAGAAAAAGTCAGAAAAATGAGATAAAATATTTTTTCGTCGAGGCATAGACCGATCACCCTTCGAAAAAGGAGATAGAATATTTTCCTCGAGGCATAGACCGATCACCCTTCTCCCAAGGGAGATAGAAAATTTTTTCGTCGAGGCGTAGACCGATCACCCTGAGAAAAAGTCAGAAAAATGAGATAAAATATTTTTTCGTCGAGGCATAGACCGATCACCCTTCGAAAAAGGAGATAGAATATTTTCCTCGAGTATCCCAGGCGTAGACCGATCACCGCTCCTTTCGGGACATGGAATATTTTTTCGTCGAGGCGTAGACCGATCACCCTGAGAAAAAGTCAGAAAAATGAGATAAAATATTTTTTCGTCGAGGCATAGACCGATCACCCTTCGAAAAAGGAGATAGAATATTTTCCTCGAGTATCCCAGGCGTAGACCGATCACCGCTCCTTTCGGGACATGGAATATTTTTTCGTCGAGGCGTAGACCGATCGCCCTGAGAAAAAGTCAGAAAAATGAGATAAAATATTTTTTCGTCGAGGCATAGACCGATCACCCTTCGAAAAAGGAGATAGAATATTTTCCTCGAGGCATAGACCGATCACCCTTCTCCCAAGGGAGATAGAAAATTTTTTCGTCGAGGCGTAGACCGATCACCCTGAGAAAAAGTCAGAAAAATGAGATAAAATATTTTTTCGTCGAGGCATAGACCGATCACCCTTCGAAAAAGGAGATAGAATATTTTCCTCGAGGCATAGACCGATCGCCCTTCTCCCAAGGGAGATAGAAAATTTTTTCGTCGAGGCGTAGACCGATCACCCTGAGAAAAAGTCAGAAAAATGAGATAAAATATTTTTTCGTCGAGGCATAGACCGATCACCCTTCGAAAAAGGAGATAGAATATTTTCCTCGAGTATCCCAGGCGTAGACCGATCACCGCTCCTTTCGGGACATGGAATATTTTTTCGTCGAGGCGTAGACCGATCACCCTGAGAAAAAGTCAGAAAAATGAGATAAAATATTTTTTCGTCGAGGCATAGACCGATCACCCTTCGAAAAAGGAGATAGAATATTTTCCTCGAGGCATAGACCGATCACCCTTCTCCCAAGGGAGATAGAAAATTTTTTCGTCGAGGCGTAGACCGATCACCTTGAGAAAAAGTCAGAAAAATGAGATAAAATATTTTTTCGTCGAGGCATAGACCGATCACCCTTCGAAAAAGGAGATAGAATATTTTCCTCGAGTATCCCAGGAGTAGACCGATCACCGCTCCTTTCGGGACATGGAATATTTTTTCGTCGAGGCGTAGACCGATCACCCTGAGAAAAAGTCAGAAAAATGAGATAAAATATTTTTTCGTCGAGGCATAGACCGATCACCCTTCGAAAAAGGAGATAGAATATTTTCCTCGAGGCATAGACCGATCACCCTTCTCCCAAGGGAGATAGAAAATTTTTTCGTCGAGGCGTAGACCGATCACCCTGAGAAAAAGTCAGAAAAATGAGATAAAATATTTTTTCGTCGAGGCATAGACCGATCACCCTTCGAAAAAGGAGATAGAATATTTTCCTCGAGTATCCCAGGCGTAGACCGATCACCGCTCCTTTCGGGACATGGAATATTTTTTCGTCGAGGCGTAGACCGATCACCCTGAGAAAAAGTCAGAAAAATGAGATAAAATATTTTTTCGTCGAGGCATAGACCGATCACCCTTCGAAAAAGGAGATAGAATATTTTCCTCGAGGCATAGACCGATCACCCTTCTCCCAAGGGAGATAGAAAATTTTTTCGTCGAGGCGTAGACCGATCACCCTGAGAAAAAGTCAGAAAAATGAGATAAAATATTTTTTCGTCGAGGCATAGACCGATCACCCTTCGAAAAAGGAGATAGAATATTTTCCTCGAGGCATAGACCGATCACCCTTCTCCCAAGGGAGATAGAAAATTTTTTCGTCGAGGCGTAGACCGATCACCCTGAGAAAAAGTCAGAAAAATGAGATAAAATATTTTTTCGTCGAGGCATAGACCGATCACCCTTCGAAAAAGGAGATAGAATATTTTCCTCGAGGCATAGACCGATCACCCTTCTCCCAAGGGAGATAGAAAATTTTTTCGTCGAGGCGTAGACCGATCACCCTGAGAAAAAGTCAGAAAAATGAGATAAAATATTTTTTCGTCGAGGCATAGACCGATCACCCTTCGAAAAAGGAGATAGAATATTTTCCTCGAGTATCCCAGGCGTAGACCGATCACCGCTCCTTTCGGGACATGGAATATTTTTTCGTCGAGGCGTAGACCGATCACCCTGAGAAAAAGTCAGAAAAATGAGATAAAATATTTTTTCGTCGAGGCATAGACCGATCACCCTTCGAAAAAGGAGATAGAATATTTTCCTCGAGGCATAGACCGATCACCCTTCTCCCAAGGGAGATAGAAAATTTTTTCGTCGAGGCGTAGACCGATCACCCTGAGAAAAAGTCAGAAAAATGAGATAAAATATTTTTTCGTCGAGGCATAGACCGATCACCCTTCGAAAAAGGAGATAGAATATTTTCCTCGAGTATCCCAGGCGTAGACCGATCACCGCTCCTTTCGGGACATGGAATATTTTTTCGTCGAGGCGTAGACCGATCACCCTGAGAAAAAGTCAGAAAAATGAGATAAAATATTTTTTCGTCGAGGCATAGACCGATCACCCTTCGAAAAAGGAGATAGAATATTTTCCTCGAGGCATAGACCGATCACCCTTCTCCCAAGGGAGATAGAAAATTTTTTCGTCGAGGCGTAGACCGATCACCCTGAGAAAAAGTCAGAAAAATGAGATAAAATATTTTTTCGTCGAGGCATAGACCGATCACCCTTCGAAAAAGGAGATAGAATATTTTCCTCGAGTATCCCAGGCGTAGACCGATCACCGCTCCTTTCGGGACATGGAATATTTTTTCGTCGAGGCGTAGACCGATCACCCTGAGAAAAAGTCAGAAAAATGAGATAAAATATTTTTTCGTCGAGGCATAGACCGATCACCCTTCGAAAAAGGAGATAGAATATTTTCCTCGAGGCATAGACCGATCACCCTTCTCCCAAGGGAGATAGAAAATTTTTTCGTCGAGGCGTAGACCGATCACCCTGAGAAAAAGTCAGAAAAATGAGATAAAATATTTTTTCGTCGAGGCATAGACCGATCACCCTTCGAAAAAGGAGATAGAATATTTTCCTCGAGTATCCCAGGCGTAGACCGATCACCGCTCCTTTCGGGACATGGAATATTTTTTCGTCGAGGCGTAGACCGATCACCCTGAGAAAAAGTCAGAAAAATGAGATAAAATATTTTTTCGTCGAGGCATAGACCGATCACCCTTCGAAAAAGGAGATAGAATATTTTCCTCGAGGCATAGACCGATCACCCTTCTCCCAAGGGAGATAGAAAATTTTTTCGTCGAGGCGTAGACCGATCACCCTGAGAAAAAGTCAGAAAAATGAGATAAAATATTTTTTCGTCGAGGCATAGACCGATCACCCTTCGAAAAAGGAGATAGAATATTTTCCTCGAGTATCCCAGGCGTAGACCGATCACCGCTCCTTTCGGGACATGGAATATTTTTTCGTCGAGGCGTAGACCGATCACCCTGAGAAAAAGTCAGAAAAATGAGATAAAATATTTTTTCGTCGAGGCATAGACCGATCACCCTTCGAAAAAGGAGATAGAATATTTTCCTCGAGGCATAGACCGATCACCCTTCTCCCAAGGGAGATAGAAAATTTTTTCGTCGAGGCGTAGACCGATCACCCTGAGAAAAAGTCAGAAAAATGAGATAAAATATTTTTTCGTCGAGGCATAGACCGATCACCCTTCGAAAAAGGAGATAGAATATTTTCCTCGAGGCATAGACCGATCACCCTTCTCCCAAGGGAGATAGAAAATTTTTTCGTCGAGGCGTAGACCGATCACCCTGAGAAAAAGTCAGAAAAATGAGATAAAATATTTTTTCGTCGAGGCATAGACCGATCACCCTTCGAAAAAGGAGATAGAATATTTTCCTCGAGGCATAGACCGATCACCCTTCTCCCAAGGGAGATAGAAAATTTTTTCGTCGAGGCGTAGACCGATCACCCTGAGAAAAAGTCAGAAAAATGAGATAAAATATTTTTTCGTCGAGGCATAGACCGATCACCCTTCGAAAAAGGAGATAGAATATTTTCCTCGAGTATCCCAGGCGTAGACCGATCACCGCTCCTTTCGGGACATGGAATATTTTTTCGTCGAGGCGTAGACCGATCACCCTTCGAAAAAGGAGATAGAATATTTTCCTCGAGTATCCCAGGCGTAGACCGATCACCGCTCCTTTCGGGACATGGAATATTTTTTCGTCGAGGCGTAGACCGATCACCCTGAGAAAAAGTCACAAAAATGAGATAAAATATTTTTTCGTCGAGGCATAGACCGATCACCCTTCGAAAAAGGAGATAGAATATTTTCCTCGAGTATCCCAGGCGTAGACCGATCACCGCTCCTTTCGGGACATGGAATATTTTTTCGTCGAGGCGTAGACCGATCACCCTGAGAAAAAGTCAGAAAAATGAGATAAAATATTTTTTCGTCGAGGCATAGACCGATCACCCTTCGAAAAAGGAGATAGAATATTTTCCTCGAGTATCCCAGGCGTAGACCGATCACCGCTCCTTTCGGGACATGGAATATTTTTTCGTCGAGGCGTAGACCGATCACCCTGAGAAAAAGTCAGAAAAATGAGATAAAATATTTTTTCGTCGAGGCATAGACCGATCACCCTTCGAAAAAGGAGATAGAATATTTTCCTCGAGTATCCCAGGCGTAGACCGATCACCGCTCCTTTCGGGACATGGAATATTTTTTCGTCGAGGCGTAGACCGATCACCCTGAGAAAAAGTCAGAAAAATGAGATAAAATATTTTTTCGTCGAGGCATAGACCGATCACCCTTCGAAAAAGGAGATAGAATATTTTCCTCGAGTATCCCAGGCGTAGACCGATCACCGCTCCTTTCCGGACATGGAATATTTTTTCGTCGAGGCGTAGACCGATCACCCTGAGAAAAAGTCAGAAAAATGAGATAAAATATTTTTTCGTCGAGGCATAGACCGATCACCCTTCGAAAAAGGAGATAGAATATTTTCCTCGAGGCATAGACCGATCACCCTTCTCCCAAGGGAGATAGAAAATTTTTTCGTCGAGGCGTAGACCGATCACCCTGAGAAAAAGTCAGAAAAATGAGATAAAATATTTTTTCGTCGAGGCATAGACCGATCACCCTTCGAAAAAGGAGATAGAATATTTTCCTCGAGGCATAGACCGATCACCCTTCTCCCAAGGGAGATAGAAAATTTTTTCGTCGAGGCGTAGACCGATCACCCTGAGAAAAAGTCAGAAAAATGAGATAAAATATTTTTTCGTCGAGGCATAGACCGATCACCCTTCGAAAAAGGAGATAGAATATTTTCCTCGAGTATCCCAGGCGTAGACCGATCACCGCTCCTTTCGGGACATGGAATATTTTTTCGTCGAGGCGTAGACCGATCACCCTGAGAAAAAGTCAGAAAAATGAGATAAAATATTTTTTCGTCGAGGCATAGACCGATCACCCTTCGAAAAAGGAGATAGAATATTTTCCTCGAGGCATAGACCGATCACCCTCCTCCCAAGGGAGATAGAAAATTTTTTCGTCGAGGCGTAGACCGATCACCCTGAGAAAAAGTCAGAAAAATGAGATAAAATATTTTTTCGTCGAGGCATAGACCGATCACCCTTCGAAAAAGGAGATAGAATATTTTCCTCGAGGCATAGACCGATCACCCTTCTCCCAAGGGAGATAGAAAATTTTTTCGTCGAGGCGTAGACCGATCACCCTGAGAAAAAGTCAGAAAAATGAGATAAAATATTTTTTCGTCGAGGCATAGACCGATCACCCTTCGAAAAAGGAGATAGAATATTTTCCTCGAGTATCCCAGGCGTAGACCGATCACCGCTCCTTTCGGGACATGGAATATTTTTTCGTCGAGGCGTAGACCGATCACCCTTCGAAAAAGGAGATAGAATATTTTCCTCGAGTATCCCAGGCGTAGACCGATCACCGCTCCTTTCGGGACATGGAATATTTTTTCGTCGAGGCGTAGACCGATCACCCTGAGAAAAAGTCACAAAAATGAGATAAAATATTTTTTCGTCGAGGCATAGACCGATCACCCTTCGAAAAAGGAGATAGAATATTTTCCTCGAGTATCCCAGGCGTAGACCGATCACCGCTCCTTTCGGGACATGGAATATTTTTTCGTCGAGGCGTAGACCGATCACCCTGAGAAAAAGTCAGAAAAATGAGATAAAATATTTTTTCGTCGAGGCATAGACCGATCACCCTTCGAAAAAGGAGATAGAATATTTTCCTCGAGTATCCCAGGCGTAGACCGATCACCGCTCCTTTCGGGACATGGAATATTTTTTCGTCGAGGCGTAGACCGATCACCCTGAGAAAAAGTCAGAAAAATGAGATAAAATATTTTTTCGTCGAGGCATAGACCGATCACCCTTCGAAAAAGGAGATAGAATATTTTCCTCGAGTATCCCAGGCGTAGACCGATCACCGCTCCTTTCGGGACATGGAATATTTTTTCGTCGAGGCGTAGACCGATCACCCTGAGAAAAAGTCAGAAAAATGAGATAAAATATTTTTTCGTCGAGGCATAGACCGATCACCCTTCGAAAAAGGAGATAGAATATTTTCCTCGAGTATCCCAGGCGTAGACCGATCACCGCTCCTTTCCGGACATGGAATATTTTTTCGTCGAGGCGTAGACCGATCACCCTGAGAAAAAGTCAGAAAAATGAGATAAAATATTTTTTCGTCGAGGCATAGACCGATCACCCTTCGAAAAAGGAGATAGAATATTTTCCTCGAGGCATAGACCGATCACCCTTCTCCCAAGGGAGATAGAAAATTTTTTCGTCGAGGCGTAGACCGATCACCCTGAGAAAAAGTCAGAAAAATGAGATAAAATATTTTTTCGTCGAGGCATAGACCGATCACCCTTCGAAAAAGGAGATAGAATATTTTCCTCGAGGCATAGACCGATCACCCTTCTCCCAAGGGAGATAGAAAATTTTTTCGTCGAGGCGTAGACCGATCACCCTGAGAAAAAGTCAGAAAAATGAGATAAAATATTTTTTCGTCGAGGCATAGACCGATCACCCTTCGAAAAAGGAGATAGAATATTTTCCTCGAGTATCCCAGGCGTAGACCGATCACCGCTCCTTTCGGGACATGGAATATTTTTTCGTCGAGGCGTAGACCGATCACCCTGAGAAAAAGTCAGAAAAATGAGATAAAATATTTTTTCGTCGAGGCATAGACCGATCACCCTTCGAAAAAGGAGATAGAATATTTTCCTCGAGTATCCCAGGCGTAGACCGATCACCGCTCCTTTCGGGACATGGAATATTTTTTCGTCGAGGCGTAGACCGATCACCCTGAGAAAAAGTCAGAAAAATGAGATAAAATATTTTTTCGTCGAGGCATAGACCGATCACCCTTCGAAAAAGGAGATAGAATATTTTCCTCGAGGCATAGACCGATCACCCTTCTCCCAAGGGAGATAGAAAATTTTTTCGTCGAGGCGTAGACCGATCACCCTGAGAAAAAGTCAGAAAAATGAGATAAAATATTTTTTCGTCGAGGCATAGACCGATCACCCTTCGAAAAAGGAGATAGAATATTTTCCTCGAGGCATAGACCGATCGCCCTTCTCCCAAGGGAGATAGAAAATTTTTTCGTCGAGGCGTAGACCGATCACCCTGAGAAAAAGTCAGAAAAATGAGATAAAATATTTTTTCGTCGAGGCATAGACCGATCACCCTTCGAAAAAGGAGATAGAATATTTTCCTCGAGTATCCCAGGCGTAGACCGATCACCGCTCCTTTCGGGACATGGAATATTTTTTCGTCGAGGCGTAGACCGATCACCCTGAGAAAAAGTCAGAAAAATGAGATAAAATATTTTTTCGTCGAGGCATAGACCGATCACCCTTCGAAAAAGGAGATAGAATATTTTCCTCGAGGCATAGACCGATCACCCTTCTCCCAAGGGAGATAGAAAATTTTTTCGTCGAGGCGTAGACCGATCACCCTGAGAAAAAGTCAGAAAAATGAGATAAAATATTTTTTCGTCGAGGCATAGACCGATCACCCTTCGAAAAAGGAGATAGAATATTTTCCTCGAGTATCCCAGGAGTAGACCGATCACCGCTCCTTTCGGGACATGGAATATTTTTTCGTCGAGGCGTAGACCGATCACCCTGAGAAAAAGTCAGAAAAATGAGATAAAATATTTTTTCGTCGAGGCATAGACCGATCACCCTTCGAAAAAGGAGATAGAATATTTTCCTCGAGGCATAGACCGATCACCCTTCTCCCAAGGGAGATAGAAAATTTTTTCGTCGAGGCGTAGACCGATCACCCTGAGAAAAAGTCAGAAAAATGAGATAAAATATTTTTTCGTCGAGGCATAGACCGATCACCCTTCGAAAAAGGAGATAGAATATTTTCCTCGAGTATCCCAGGCGTAGACCGATCACCGCTCCTTTCGGGACATGGAATATTTTTTCGTCGAGGCGTAGACCGATCACCCTGAGAAAAAGTCAGAAAAATGAGATAAAATATTTTTTCGTCGAGGCATAGACCGATCACCCTTCGAAAAAGGAGATAGAATATTTTCCTCGAGGCATAGACCGATCACCCTTCTCCCAAGGGAGATAGAAAATTTTTTCGTCGAGGCGTAGACCGATCACCCTGAGAAAAAGTCAGAAAAATGAGATAAAATATTTTTTCGTCGAGGCATAGACCGATCACCCTTCGAAAAAGGAGATAGAATATTTTCCTCGAGTATCCCAGGCGTAGACCGATCACCGCTCCTTTCGGGACATGGAATATTTTTTCGTCGAGGCGTAGACCGATCACCCTGAGAAAAAGTCAGAAAAATGAGATAAAATATTTTTTCGTCGAGGCATAGACCGATCACCCTTCGAAAAAGGAGATAGAATATTTTCCTCGAGGCATAGACCGATCACCCTTCTCCCAAGGGAGATAGAAAATTTTTTCGTCGAGGCGTAGACCGATCACCCTGAGAAAAAGTCAGAAAAATGAGATAAAATATTTTTTCGTCGAGGCATAGACCGATCACCCTTCGAAAAAGGAGATAGAATATTTTCCTCGAGTATCCCAGGCGTAGACCGATCACCGCTCCTTTCGGGACATGGAATATTTTTTCGTCGAGGCGTAGACCGATCACCCTGAGAAAAAGTCAGAAAAATGAGATAAAATATTTTTTCGTCGAGGCATAGACCGATCACCCTTCGAAAAAGGAGATAGAATATTTTCCTCGAGGCATAGACCGATCACCCTTCTCCCAAGGGAGATAGAAAATTTTTTCGTC
>CALYCA010000025.1:0-32000 GCA_944452715.1 Ophion slaviceki | reverse complement strand
CATTCATATAGATAATAAAACTCTTTTATTTTCATTTCCCACCTACCATTGTCAAGTTATCGATCCGGCCGTTAGACCACATTTTTTATACAGAGCCTCTATTGTGCCTTGATAACGTTGTTAATTTTAATTTTTTTGCATGAAGAATTACACGAAATAAGTTCAATGTATGCTTAAGGGGTTAGGCCACTCTAGAGGCCGAAAAAATGGGCATTTTGGGGATTTTTTTCAGAAAAACTACAAAATAAATCGAGATTGCATAAAAGGGTGCTTATCATACGTGTCAGTGACTGTATACAATAATTTTTTTGAAGCGACTTATTTAAAAATGGCAGTTGTACAGCGTTTATCTCAAAACTGCATTTTTTAAGTTGGCCAGAAAGAAAACTCAGACAATTTTCAACCGATTCACTTGAAATGTTGAATATATCTTGAAAAATATATTGTCTATGGAAGTACGTAGGATTTTTTTTTATTGCATAATTCATTTGTTATTAACAATTATCTGACGAAATTTTTGATTTTCCAAAAATTTGCCTAAAAAATCGTCGGCCAACTTAAAAATGCTCTTTTGAGATAAACGCTGCACAGCCGCCATTTTGAAATAAATCGCTTCAAAAAAATTATCGTATACAGTCACTGATGTGTATGATAAACACCCTTTTTTTATCTCGATTTATTTTGTAGTTTTTCCGAAAAAAAAATCCCCAAAAAGCCTATTTTTTCGGCCTCTAGAATGGCCTAAGGCGTTAAGGGGTTACCCCCACTTGCGATTTTGAAAAAATCGATTTTTTTTAATTGCATTTTTTTGAAGTATAAGTATCCGTTTTTTTTTTCGTTAAAATCGAACCATTAACTTTGACTGTCCGCCATTTTGTGAAAAATGAATATTTTTAAAAATCCTTCGATTAAAGACTAGTTTATACTTATATTTGACTAAATCCATCCGCATTTTTTTTCAGATGATCCACTTCGCCGCAATGTTGGTCACCGCAAACCGTGTATATAAAAACATTATTTCATTGACGGCCATTTGCCACTAAACAATGTAATATTTTTCAATAAAAAAATTACTGAAAGTTCTTCAAGATGTGTTTTTTAAGATGGTATATTGATCGATTAAAAAAGTTTTGTAGTTTTCTTTAAAAAAATTCATGAAAAAGGCCTTTTTTGCGCTACAAGTGGGGGTAACGCCTTAATAACATACTTTTCTTCCAAAGCCCAAATAAATAATCTAGTAGACTAAAAAATTGGAAAAACGACCTTTCAGCCCGTCACAGTGTCCTCCTTTATTATACTCCATATACATATATTGTTTTTAATTATTTATAATATTCTTAGGTATATCAGTTTTACTTTCAATCCACCCGTGTCACGTCAACTTTTTTAGTTCCTGGAGAGCCCCTATAGTATTGCCCACAACTACTCTTTCCTAATGCCCTACGGTATCGCATTTGTCCAAGGGAAGAGGAAAACAATGGAAAACCCGTGCCGATACAGGCTATATTTTATCAAGGTTCTGCTGTGTGACTCAGTGTTCACTCATCCAAGTGTTGGCCGAGGCCAATGCAGCTCGATCCAGGAAGTCGCCACAGTCGGACACCCACCGCGCATCCCCTATTGTCCAGTACACCATATGTTTTATATCATTGTTTTTCCTGTAGTGCACTACAGAAAATACAATTCTGACGTAAGAGACCACATATTCATTCGCATAACAACTATGGGTAAGGTTCCGAAAATCTCCGACCTCCGATCGAGCGGAAATTTTGCACAGACTTCCCTTTTAATATTTCAAGACAACCCTTAAAGGGATTTTTGGCGACGCGCAATAATTTGTGGGTTTGGGTTTGTTTGGGTTTGTTTGGAGAAAACGGAGAGCGCCATAACATGTACAGGGTGTTTGGTGAATGGACCGACTCATTTTTTGGGGGAATGGGGGGGGGGGGGGTCATTCGTTACTTTTTTCACCCTTGAACCCTATTTCCTAAGTGTCACGGTATTGAGATATGGCTTTTTAAAGTTTTTTTTCAATTACCCGAAATTTCGCCCTTGAATCGTCATAACTTTTTAATTTATGGTTGTAATAGCACGAAATAACTTTTTTTTGTATTCTGCAATGTATGTTTATTATAAATAAATACTCATTTGATACAATTGGTTTCAAGAAAATGACTCATGAGCTGCCAAAGTCTTAAAAATGCGTAATAAAAAAATTCCCAAACGTGAAAAATGTCAACTTCTAAATTCATTATAAAAAAAAAAACTAAAGGCTATTTTGAACTTGGCTTTGTTTCAAAAAGTTTTCTAGTTCATACCCTTTCCAACAGTATTCTACATGTCATAAAAATTATTCATTATGTGGTAAAAATAAAGAGAATAAGTTTTTTTTTATAATGAATTTGGGAGTTGGAATTTTTCATACATTTACACGTTTTTAAGACTGAAAGCTCACGAGTCATTTTCTTGAAACCGATTGTATCAAATAATAATTTATTTATAATAAACATATATTGCAGAATGCGACAAAACTTATTTCGTGCCATTACAATCACAAATAAAAAAGTTGTGACGATTTAAAGGCAAAGTTTGGGATAAATAAAAAAAAACGCAAAAAAAGTAATATCTCAATTGCTGTGACACTTAGGACATGGGGTCTAAGGGTGAAAAAATAAAAAAATGACCGCAAATCCCTAAAAAAATTAAGTTAAAAAACTTAAAAATTCAATATCTCGAAAACCATTACGAGTCGTCAAAAATCCCTTTAGGGATTGCCTTAAAATATTCAAGGGAAGGTTTGTGCAAAATTCAAGCTCGATCGGAGCTTGCGGTTTTTCGGAACCTTCCCATGTAGGTTTCGCCAATCGAACCGTAACGGCCAATACTTGGACCAATGTTGGCGGGACGATGATCGATTAACCAATTGTACGCCAATGCTCGGCTGAGTATTGACTAGCCAACATTGGTTTGCTGATACGAGGCCAATGTTCGGCCAAATATAGACTCGCTCGCCAAATATAGCATTGGCTTGTCGATACGAGGCCGATGTTTGGCGAAGGATAGACTCGCCAATCATTGGTTTGCCGATACGCGGCCAATGTTCGGCCAAACGTAGACTCGCTAATCATTGGCTTGTCGATACGAGGCCGATGTTTGGCGAAGTATAGACTGGCCAATCATTGGTTTGCCAATACGAGGCCAATGTTCGGCCAAGTATAGACTTGTTCATTATTGGTTTATCGATATGAGGCCGATGTTTGGCGAAGTATAGACTCGCCAATCATTGGTTTGCCGATACGAGGACAATGTTCGGCCCAATATAGGCTCTCTAACCATTGGCTTATCGATACGAGGTCGACGTTTGGCGAAGTATAGACTCGCCAATCATGTTTTTACCGATACGAGGCCAATGTTCGGCCGAGTAACGCATGATCGAACCGCAATTCGTATATTGACGATTCATTGTTTCGCGTTGAAATCATTGAGAGACGAGATAAATACTTTTTACGAGTCCATTGGACATTTTTCTTAACAAATATACTACCAAATCAATGCACTCATTGTTGGCCGATTCTCGAACGAGCTCATACGCGATATTCTGCCGATTTTTATGAACCATCCTACACTGACAGAAAAATTCTATTAATATTAACTAACCGCGTCTATTTATTTATTTTTTATTTGAATTAACTAGATTTTTCGTGAAATCAAATTTTTCCTATTGCATTCCATTATTGGAATTATTCATTTTAAATATATTTATTTATTCAAAGTAAACTTGAACTAATGAACTAATGGTCTGTCTTTATTGCAACACACATATTAACGGGTTGTGGGGGTAGAGAAGGTGGAGAGAGAAGAATTATATATATAGGTTAGGTTTGAAAATTCTATAACATGTCATTCGATAACACTCTCTAATTATCACAATGATATTAACTAATTGATATAGTTTATGTCATACAAATAATGATCAGAATCCATTTGGTATCTTATGCCATATCTGCGATTCAAATGTTACAAGCACTCGGTAGCATAGGGGCAGCGTGTTTGGCTATGAGTAGGGAAGTTCAAGGTTCGAGCCCCATTATGGGGTGAAATATTTTCTTCGAACTAATCATTTCGAAAGACCAGGTAATGACGAATTACAATACAAAAATAATTAATTTTTTTTTGGCGGTGCAGGCCCAATTTTGGTGATCTATATTGGGTCACAATTATCCGCCAAGACTCGGTCGATAATCGGGCCAAGCTCGAGTGCCAATGATGGCAATCTTGAAGGGACTTATTGTTGGCCGATTCTCGAATGAACTCCTACGCGATGCTCGGCCGATTCTCATAAGCCATTCTAGGGCCAATATTGATTGCGAATATCGGGCCGCTCTTATCATCCAAGGCTCGGTCGATGATCGGGCCAAGCTCGAGTGCCAATGTTGGCAAGCTTGGCGTCGAGCATCGGCCAATCATTGGCCACTACCGATCACCCTACATGGGTTATCAGCAACTATGGCTGCGATGAATAAAAAAATAACTAAAAATAAGATTCTACAGAGATATTTTGTCAATTGAGAAAGAAAAATCGAAAAACCATCGAATATTCGATATTTTTTCGAGTGCAGAACTTCCCATGCATACGCGTATAGATATTTATACATAATTTGCATAATTATAATTGCATAATTTATATGCAATTATAAGAGTGAACAATAAAGAAAAAACTTTTTGTACGTGCAAAGACCCAACAATATTTTTTCCCTTCATATCTCCCACACACACTGAACGGTCGTGCTTGCACTCGTAACTCGTTATTTTATTCCGTTTGCATATACCACTGTTCACGATTTCGTTTCGTCGGTATAATAGACTCAAGCAATTTCGACCAACTGCGCCGCAACGAGAGAGAGAGAGAGACAGAGAGACAGAGAGAGATGGAATATACGACAATTTTACGAATCGGAAAGCCAAAAATAGAATAATATAGATATATTGACAAGAATCCGTGCGTGCCCTGCACGTTTTTGTACGTATGGGTTTAATTGAATCGAAATAAATACACGTAATGGGGAGGAGTAAGAGACGGGGGAAAATACGTTTTTTTAAATTTCTTTTTCGCTTTTTTTAACGTCTCCGGTCGGAGTTGAAATGGGAATCGCGAAAACGATAATTAACTCAGTGCGAAAGAGAGAAAGAGAGAAAGGGGGGTCTATGCTTGCTCATCATCAAAATTTATATCCGTACGACTTACGCCTGACCCCTTCCATACAATTAATAACCCTTGCTCTTTGACATCGCGAAAATCATAGTGGATAAAAGTCAAGAGATTACCTAAAAATAGAAGTAACTGTGATAATCGTGGGCAGGGGAAATTTCTCAACAGTGTTGGCTCGATTTATCGGAAGTTTAACTCGAGCATTGGTCCATTATTGGAAATATATTTATACGCAATTATAAACTTATTTGTTAATCAGTTTGGGTCCGCTTCAATCTGGCGCCCGGCGATCCAACTGTACTTTGATCTGCAATTGTCCGCTTCACGAGAGTCGGGTGAAATGTAAATAACAACAATCAGAGGCATTCCATGGGGTGATACCTTGAAGTTTATCCATTTTTTAATGGCTTACGTGGGTTTGAAAATTTCGAAAATCCATTTTTTTTTAATTTTATTATCTAACAGTACAATATATCTAGAATATTCTCCCAAAGTTTTAAGGGGCCAGTCGACTTTGAAAATTTCAAAAAATCGAAAGCAAGCAAGACTTGAAGAAATCGACGACGATGAGCAATCGGACGGGATTTTGTACGGTGCAGGAATTGCCGATTGAGTTTAGGTAAGAGTTTTTCATAGTATAAACTTCAAACGCGTTTTTCTCGAAACGTTTTCAAAATCTAGTTCCATCGTATCTCTAAAACTAACAAACCATTTTTCTTGAAATTTGAACCACATATTGTAAACATGATTCGCAACAAGATGACCCTCGATGGTTTTAAAATTTTGATTTTTACTCTTTTTTTGCGAAAAACTGCGAAAAAAACGCGTTTTTTTACTTTTTTCGTTTTTCATCTGCCATTTTTTTATTTTTTGATGAAACTTTATATCCGAGGGTCATTTTGTAGCTGGTGTCATACTGAATCTAATGGACTTTGATTTTTTTGTTTCAGACAAGCCATTGCCGAGTTGTGATGGAGCTACCTAGCCCATCTATTTTTGAGGCGTTACGTTAAACTATAGTTTTTGTACTTAAAAATGAATAAAAATGAATTAATTTTTTTTTAAATGTATTTCAAGACTTTATTTATCAAGCCCAGCAACTTTTATATTCATATATTTTATAAAATCCTCAAAAAATCGCGAAAATAGCTTTTTTCGTGGCTCCAAAGTGGATTGGCCCCTTAAGTCAATCGGCGTAAGAGTCTAGGAGAGACAGCCTTTGGGAATTCCCCCCGTTGGGAAAGACCGACCGGGAGCGACGCAGGTATATCGCATTTTCCTCAAAAGACTATTTTTTAAGTCGGTGGACACGATTTCTCAAAAACTAATGCACCGATCTTATTAAAATTTTGCACATTTCTTCAAAATAGCATTGACTAGTAATTGAACGAAGGTTTTTTTCCGATTACAACTAATTTTACAAGGCTATACGTAGTATAAATTGCACCAAAAATTGACCTGTTTTGCATACAACTCTGCGAAAAATTAAAATTTCAATTTTTTCCAAAATCCTTCTTTCAATCACGAGCTATACTCATCTACTAACAGAAAAAAATTGGTTTTTTGATTTCAGATAAAGCTATCGTGAGTTATCCTGACCACCACGAGGACACGTTTTTATGGGTTTCCGGAAACCAGGTCCCACCGGTTGAATTTCCCAAATTTTTGGATGAATTTTTTTTCCAATATTGTTGCAATTTTGCTCTTTTATGTGCTTAACATTTTGAATGAAATAATTTATATATTGTATTTTTTTAAATAGAGAAAATATGCTTTTTTTAGCTTCGAAACTCACGTAACTCCTCAAATTCGTTTATTACGTATTTACGTGGTGTTATTTCCATTACACTTAACATTAATGCGGGAAATTACTGAAGACGTGTGCAAAAAATCGATTTTTTTTGTACACGTCAATTTTCGAAACGACTTTTATCGAATTGGTCGGAATCATAACTCTAGCTATAATTGTCCGATTTCCAATGTTAAAAAAGCCAAATTTTCGTAATTGCAGTATCTATTGTTGTACGTAGCTGTTTTTTTTATAATTTAATATTTTTTAAGCCCTTGAATATATGTAAAAACTTCGTCAAAATTGCACTTTTTTTAACACACGCCATTTTGTGATTTTTTTATGGAACGACTAGGTACAACGAGAACTACAGTTATATACATTAAAAAACGTTTTTATTTTATTTTTCACGCCAACCATCAACGAGATATCGATCCGGCCGTTGGACCACATGGAGAGTCTCGGTTATACCTCAATAACGTTGTTAATTTTCAATTTTTGAAAATGAAAATTTCCACGAAACAAGTTCAATACATGTTCAATAACGTACGTTTTTTTTTCTCGAAATACCAAATAAAAACCGAGTAGACAAAAAAATAGGAAAAACAACCTTTTTCGGCCCATCGGAGTAGTCCTCCCTTAATGGGTTATACGCAGTTAGAAATTTCAAAAAATCGATTTTTTTAATTGCATTTTCGGGATGTCCAAATATGTGATGTCCCTGAAAATTTCAAATCGAATCAGCCAATATTCTCGGAAATACACACATATTTGTAAGGACGCTCGGAGCGCGTCTCCGAGCGTCCGAGAAACTTCAAACGCGTTTTTCTCAAAACGGTGTTTTCAAAGTCGGTGAGCACGATTTCTCAACGGCTCAACCGATCGGTCTGCAATTTTAACACAACCTTGTCACATATATTCTTCAGGTATTGAACGAAGGAATAAGATTTCCCATAATTATTTCTATTTTTTTTCAACGATTTAACGAAAAAAATTTGATCGAAAATCGAAATTGTTTCTTTCCGGAGCCACCATTTTGTCAAAAATTAAAATTTCGACTATTCCTTCGATCAATACCTGGATTCATCTATCCCCTGAAAGAATCTTTTTGGTTTTTTCGTTTTAGATAATCCAAACCGGAGATATTTTCCTCACCGCCGGACACTTTTTTTCGGGGACCTTCAGGAGACTTCCTACAGGAGCAATGTTAATGAATATTTTTGAAAATAAAAAATGCCAATCTATAGCTAAAAGATGCCACTACACTGCCTAATATTTTTTTTTACCCAAATGAAATCCTTTTACAGAAAAAAATCGTGAAAAAACGCCTTTTTTGGCCTTGCAACTGCGTATAACGCCTTAATTCCGCGTCTTAATGCTCATCAATTGCTACCTTTATTTCTTATTCACGACACGAGAGTTCCATTTTTCATTGTTTCCATTATTACGAGTAAGTTGTTTTTCAATGTCTTCCCACCAATTAATACCAGCCAAATCCAAACAAACATTTGAAATAATCAAAAATAATCAAAGGCATTTTAAAATAACAAAAAATTTCCGGATCTATCGAGTTATCAGACTAGAAAATAAAAAATTCCGAATAAATAAATGGACAACAATAAGAAAAAAAATATATTATCGGTCCCAAACATTTTTTCCTCTTCCCTCGTTATTGATTGTTTGTCGAACGAGAACCTTGCGAGCGCTAGAATTTCCATAGACGACGTAAATAAACAAAGCGAAATTGTAAAAATGTCGGCAGCCGTGCAAATAAACATTTTCCCATCCGTTCAAGGTCTTTATCCGAATTAGGTACGTTTTATTTACCCTCTGCGTTTCGTCCGGAGCAACGCAATAAAGAAACGAGTGGTTGAAAAAAATTCGCGAAAAAATTTGTCTCGTGAGATGTACAAGTGCATGCACGGCAGATGCAGCTCCCGTGATAAAACGAGCACACTTCGGACGAGTATAAGCGCGGCAAAAGATGCAAATACGCGATTCGCAAGGGAAGAGGGAGAAAAAAAGTTTCGCAAAGGAGAAAACTAAAGTGAAATTCGGGTCTGGCGTGCCTCGGTAATAACCACTTACCTGGGAAACAGTGCGCAATCGCGACCATGAGACTCGCGACGACGAAAACGCTGAAAAGTGGTCCCTTCATCGTGACACTGGCTTGATCTTTTTTTTATCTCTCGTACGTTCACTCTCTCCTTTTGCCCCTCGACGAAAAAACTGTAACGCACTTTTTTTATCTCTCTTACGAAAGATTCGTTGCACCGGCTAAGATGATTCTGGAATTTCGTCAAACGCGAAACACGATTGTGAAATATAAAAATAAACAAGTATCGCTATATGGGAAGATGACCTAGGGTCATCGAGGAATCAAGGTCACTGTCTCACGATTTGTATCACGTACGTACAAAGCGTCTGTGTGTGCGTATGGGTATAAACTTGGGAAAATCTTGCGAACGAAAGTAGCGGTCTGTGTGGGAAGACTCGTAGGTCCGGTATACTAGACTCTCTGGGCGGCTCGCGGACACGCTAACACGGTAAAACACTGTTACGTTCTGAGTCGAAGGCTCCCACTCGAGCCTACGTTATATGTACCCTCCTGTATTGCCCCGACTGGTTTCTCGGCCAATCGGAATCACCCGAACGTATAGATATGTTGCGACCACGCTGCTTCGACTTTGTACACGTCACCGCTTACACTTTTTCATCTCTACTTCTGGAAAAGTCTTCAGGAGAGATATTACACCTAGATGGTCGAGGTCGAGGATTTATGAACATTCCGTCGACTGCAGAAGACCTACACTATGGGCCTGGTATCGATGATTCCATGTGAGTTGACAAATTTCACGATTTATTCATTCCCAAATTTTCAAACGCGTTTTTCTCAAAACCACGTTTTTCAAATCGGTACCCAAAATTTCTCGAAAACCAACGAACCGATTGCCTTGAGGTTTTTTGTGGTTATTCTATACACCATTATCTAGTACTTGTCATAGGATTTTTTTGCCGTTACTTAGTTTTTGTTTTATAGGCAAAATAATAACTAATTTTTGGCCCAAAAATCACTATTTATGTTCAAACGTCCGCCATTTTGTCATAAATCGATATTTTCAAAATCGGCTATGACAAGTACTAGATTATAGTATCTAATATAATAATCTTTTTGGTTTTTTTTTCGCTCCAAGGATCATGCAATATCCTTGTATATTTTTGATATTTTTGAATAAAGAAAATAAAACATATTTTTGAATGTATATACTTTTAGATAATTAAAACCCCAATACGAAATTTCAAATCGTTTTCCTTGAAAAAATTCACAAAAATGACCTCTCTTCCAGCTCCTAGGTTTATATCTCCCCTTAAACAATATGTACGGCTTGTGCGAAAATCTTCCAACCATTATTTTTTTCTCGTCTTTCGAAAATTTTTAGGTCTTTGTTTTATACTTCTTCTGGAAAAGCGCGAATATTGTCTCGAATCTTGCGGAGAAGAAAAGTGTTTTTAGTGTTGAAATGTGAAAATAGAAAAACGTGTAAAAAAATACTTCGGCTTGAAGGCTAACCAGTTGAAATTTGTGAAAATGTAGATTTTTTGTTTTCGACGGATTCTTAAGGCGGGATATATATTTACAACGATAAAAAAATTGATTTCTTTTTTTTTAAGGCCTTATATACGCGAAGAATTTGAAAATTTTTCATTTTTCTATTATTTTTTATTCCATTAGCCTGAACGGTTAGGAATATTTTAAACCTTACAGAATTGAAAAATTCCGAAAATTGTTAAAGTTACATCATTTAGAGCGTATTACACATACCGCGCGGCGCGCCCAACTGCCAACTTCAAAGCCGTTTTTCCACGATTCACTTTTTTGAACCTCGTGGAAGTTCTGACTCTTGAACGAAGATTCAGATCGCGTTGAAATTTTTACAACATGTTTTTAGTATTATCACGTATCGTGTGAACCACAGAAACAAAAATTTCAATGACACAAAAAATATAAAAAATAAAAACCGACAGAAAAATGAGTAAAGAAATTTCAAGTTTCGAATTTTTATTAGAATAATTTTTTTTTATAATATCGTTGGTTCACACTGAAGATACATTCATTATGCAATTATAAATATGTTCATTTTTTTCAGACACCAACATCGATGCCGAGAACTTTCGCCATCAACGCGCGCGCAAAAAAAATAAATTGCTTTTCTATGTTTTATCTTCGCTATTTGTTAATATTTCTGATTTTTTTTACATATACCTCATCATATTACATATATCTGCATAAATGATCTGTAAAAAAATGGTGTCAATATATGCGTCATTTTTTTTAACCGCGTCTAGCAAAGTACTTTCGGAAATCGGCGAAATCGCGTATGCAAGGCTTTAAACGATAGAACTATATATGTAGAATATTTTCCTAAAGTTTCAAAGCGAAATTCGAAAACTCAAACGCGTTTTTCTCAAAACTGCATTATTCAAATTGGCGTGCAGGATTACTCAAAAACTATTGAGCCGATTGAGTTGAAACTTGGTAGAAATGTTGATAATATTGGTACCTTCTGCTTGACAAGAATTGTTTTTGAAAAATTGAAGAAAAAAAACGACTTTTTTCATCCACATTTTACAGGAATGTTGCGTAAAATGTTGATTTTTTTGTGAATGCGTGCCCTTTTCTTAAATTTGCATTTTTTTAATTTTTATTACCGTCACATAGAAACTATACATGTTCTAACTGAAAAAAAGTTTGAACTTTTTTTCAAATCAAAGTCTACGGAAAGCTAGACTGCACGCCGATTCGCAACTCCCGCGGCGACCTTGCTGTAACACTCTGTCACTGCTCCGTCATTTTGATGTTGAATTAATTTAAAAAATTGTTTTGTTTTTACAATTATCTTGTTTAGTTTTTACAATTATCACAATATTTACAATTTTTTGATTTTTATTTTATATATGCTTTTTTTAAAAATAGAATATATCAATTGTTTTATGCAAAATGTTAAGCACATCAAAGAGCAACATTTCAATAATATAAAAAAAAAATCATCAAAAAATTTGGGAATTTCAGCCGGTGGGACCTGGTTTTCCGAAACCCTCAAAAAAAGTGTCCTCGTCGTGGTCAGGTTAACTCATGATAGCTTTATCTGAAATTAAAATACCAATTTTTTCCTCTTAGTAGATAGGTATCGCTCGTGATTGAACGAAGGATTTAAAAGAAAATTTAAATTCAAATTTTTGGTAGAGTTGAATGCAAAATAGTTTAATTTTTGGTACAATTTACACTACGTATTTTACACAGTTTTTACAATTGTTTTGTTTTTACAATTATCAAACTAAAGTTTGATAATTGTAGAATAATTATTTCTTGGTTTAAAAAAGTCCCTCAATATTGCTTATTTTTTTCCTGTCTAAATGTATATTTAGACTGGAAATGTAAATGAAATTGAAATGAAATTCTAAATGTATATTTAGAAAATGTAGATTTTTTATGTCAAATCAACGCACTCGTAAGAAAAACAAAATAAATTTTTAAACGTTTATTGTTGTTTTTTTCTTCCATTTTTTAACGGTTAAAAACGTCTTTGAAAATAAGGAGGAAAAACGGTGTACACGATTATGGCCGTAAATATGATCTGAAACAAAATTTGTAAAAAGATTATCAATCAGTATGAAAGCCGCTATCTTGCCACGGAGGGTTTTTTGAAAATCAAAAATGACAAAATGACGGCGTTTTGAAAAAAAGTCTCGAAATTAGCCTACTTTTTCAGAGGTTTCTGGTTAAAAAAATATGGTGATTTAAAAAAAGCTTCCATAATAAGATAAAGAATGGCGTGAAGAATGTTGTGTCAAAATTTGAGACGGATGGCTCGAAAACTCTTCCTTTGAGAGTGTACACCGTTTTGAAAAACGACATTTCGAGAAAAACGCGTTCAAAGTTTCGAGTGCGAAACTTTCATAAAATTTGTCTACTTACGATTAATCGGCGATGCCAGGTCCATGTTTATAACCGTCTATACTATCGGACCAGACAAAAAAATCGATTTTTTGAAAATTTCACAGTGTGATGTTTCCTCAAGATATAACACTTCAAAAATAATCTCTGGAAGTTTCGAGACGATCTGTTCTAAATTAAGAAAGTTATGGGCGTTTATAGGTAGGTTCCGCGAATCGGCAAACGTTAAGGGGTAATAAAATCTTGTGGGAGCAAAATCAAGGGTCATTTTCTCCAATTTATTTAAGAAAAACAAAACGATATTTCTAAATTCGGTTTGCAATACATATTTGTATGAGTCTTGAAGTACGATCATTTTTTTTCTTGACTATTTATAAACAAAATGGCGGCGCAGTGGTTGACGAAAGGAAACTCCATTTTTGAGGCCTCCATGGGCGGAAATCTGCAGGTCACAATTTTCAATCTGGAGCAAAGAACGAGGAAGATTTTGAAAAAAGATGTCAAAATCTAGTGAAGTACGTAGGATTTTTGAGAAATGTTGATTTTTACAAGAATGACGTCCATATAAAGGATTTTTTTTTCATGAAAAATTTGGTCATAAACCTAAACTTTAATTGATCGAAAAAAATTCTACGTACTTCACTAGAAAAATTTATGAAACGGTTACAATTTGGAATCGATCGGTTGAAAATGGAAGGCGCTAGTTTTCTGCCCGACTAAAAAAAAAGTTTTCTTTCATCAGCCACTGCGCCATTATTGTGTTTTTAAATGATTGAGAAAAAAACGTTTTGTGCTTTAAGACTTATTATAAATATGTTTTGCAAACCGAATTAAAAAATATCGCTTCGTTTTTTTTTACATAAATTGGAGACAATGACCCTTGATTTCGCTTCCACAATGTGCTATTACCCCTAAAAGGCGTTTTTCTCAAAATTACTCCTTAAATTGGTGACACAGATGGACAAAAAATCACTGAACCGATCAACTTCCATCCAATGAGGGATTTTTTTTCCGGTGCATGGCTTTTTTATCAACGAAAATAGAGCATTTTTCACCGAAAATCGATGTTTTCAATTTTACGTGTTACTTTTACATATCGAAAAAAAGTGCTGGAATGAAAGATTTTTTTTTTCGATGCAAGATTTTCTATCAACGAAAATAGGGCGTTTTTCACCGAGTCGAACTTTTCCATTTAACGAGCCCATTGCACAAAAATATGACAACTTCTCCGTTTTTCATTTCAATCAACTGTGTTTTCTGGTTTTGCTGCTTTTTCTACAAAAAACAAAATTCGCGTTTTCAATATGTTATGACGTATATTTAACTCGGATGCAAAAACTTTAAACAATGGCCTGTGTAAATAACACAAAATGCCTATTTAAATATCACGTTCATTTCATAGGACACAAATAATAAAATTGCCTACCTCGGGCTGGCGCATTTTTTTAGTGACCTGGAGGGTTTTTCACAGTGGACAAAAATATCCCAACCTTTGCGTTTTCATGTATATTTTTTTCTTCGACAATTTTTTCACAGTCATATGCTTTTTCTGGAAAAAACATGATCCGAGATTGAACCATTTTTATCAAATATTCTCAATTATAAATCCAAAGCACTTTAAATCGTATCCCGTGTAAGAATGCGAAAAAAAAACTATCTTATATCTTATTATACATAATTACCATGTCTAATCATTTTTTAAACTTAAAGTAGAATTAAAAAAGACTAATAGAAAAAATTAAAATGTACAATATGATTGTTATTTTCGAGGCTGTCGTGTTTCGAATGTTCTAGAAATTTTATTCTTCCTCGTCGAAGATTGAGTCACCGAGTTCTGGAAACTACGAAGAAGCGCCAAGTGTGCAGCTCTTTGGTTCTACCGCGTGTTCCACTTTACGCCCACACTACGTGGCACAAGTGTGCTCGGTATACTATTTCGTCATGCTAGCTTCATAATAATATTATTTGTTGTACAATGTGTCAAGTCGCTAGTCGGGATGCGCGTGATACACATATCAAACCAATTCAGAACATTTTATACGTCAAATTAAGGGGTCTTCTCACTTTAGACGCTAAAAAAGGCTATTTTCATGATTTTTTTGATAGATTTATATTATAGATATTGACATAAAAGTTGTTACACTTAATAAATACACTTTCGAAATACATTTTAAAAAATATATTTATTCAAGTCACTGTTCATGGACGAAAATGGTAGTTAAAAAAATGTCCTAAAAAATTGTAGGTCTGCGCTGTTGATGAAATCTCGGAGATGGATCATCCGAAACAAAAAATCAAACGATTTTAGTATGTTAAGGGAGGCTTTGTCCTTGAAATTTTCAAAAAATCAATTTGAGCTCAACATGAGCAGCTAGAAGAAGAGGAGGGATGCCTCTATGGACCAGGCATTGCCGATTAGCGGTAATTATAAACCCATTTGTGTAAACACATTACAAAAGTTTAAACGCGTTTTTCTCGAAAACACGTTTTTAAAAATGGCTGACATTCTCCTGACCGCTGTAATTAACATATCGACCTGAAATTTGGAGAGCATACTCAGAAAATATGTCTTCGCGGAATGACGGATCGTTTTTTCGATAGATACATTTTTGCATTTATTATTTATCTTTTTATGCGAAAAAAAAACGCGAAAATTCGATTTTTTTTAAATTGCCACCATTTTCCGAAATTTGTACTAAACGAGAAACCCATCCGTCATTCCATGACCAAAGGGTCACAGATTGATAATATGCTTTGAATTTGTGTTTCAGATCAACAAAGAGGGGGCAGTGATGTCAGCCGTTTACCTCCCGCGATTTGAGGACCTGTTTTCGCGGAGCTGCAACGGCCGCCATTTTGGTTTAAAAAAAAATTTTTTTTTACGTTTTGTATATCATGAATAAAAGCAAGAAAAAAACCGCACTCAAAAAGCTTTACTCGTTTCCTTTAAAAAAAATAAAATATAAACACCTGAAATATGGCACTCCAAGGACAAAGTCTCCGTTAATGGCTATAGCGTATATCATACGATTTTTGATATATGCAAAAATAACAAAATGGCGGACATTTTTCGAAAAAACAATTAAACGTGTTTTTTCACCGTTTTTGGCCAAAAAAGTAGTAAATATAAAATTAAAAAAAAAATCCTTTATATGCGCTATAGCTATAGTTGTAAAAAATAAGTGGTTGAAATTTCATAAGGATCGGTTCAATAGTTTCGAAGATTTTATCAACAAGCCGTCGTAAAACGTTGTTTCGAGAAAAACGCGTTTAAAGTTTGTTTGGGTTACATAAATACATGAAAAAAAAAATGTTTAATGCATTTCGAAAGTGTATTTATTAAGTGTAATAACTTTTATGTCAATATATATAATATAAATCTATCAAAAAATCATGAAAATAGTATTTTTCAGCGTCTAAAGTGAGAGGACCCCTTAAGTCCTTGGGACTTAATAGGAGGTACTGAGTAAACTGAGGGACTGAGTAAACGGTGAGAAAAACAGGTAAACTTCCGGAATTTTTATCTCAAAAAGTAATGTTCCGATTGGATCCGGGTTTTTTGTATTGGACAATATTTACAGTTGAGGTATGCTTAGGATTTTTTAAAAATAAATTCGACGACTGGAAGCGATACAAACGCGATTATCTCGAATCACAGTTTTCAAAGTCGGTGCCAGATGTATCTCAAAAACGGCTTGTCCGATTTTGTCCAAATTTGGATACAATATTCTTCGATAGTTTTTCTCGTTCGCCACGTAGGATTTTTTTGAAATTTTCATTTTTGACGGAATTGCGACCGTTTTAATTTAACATTGGTTTTTCGTTCGCAATTTCCGACGATTTTGGATTGCATACACATTGCATAAAAGAGCAATGGTTCAATCAAATGAAAAACCCCTGCGTGGCGAACGAGAAAAACTATCGAAGAATATTGTATCCAAATTTGGACAAAATCGGACAAGCCGTTATCGAGATACATCTGGCACCGGCTTTGAAAACTATGTTTCGAGATAATCGCGTTTGAATCGCTTCGAGTCACCGAATTAATTTAAAAACATTACTAAACATACCTCAATGTATGTATTTTCCAATAAAAAAAAAACCCGGATCCAATCGAAACATTAGTTTTTAAAATAAAAATTCCCAATGTTTACCTATTTTCTTCGCCGTTTACTCAAGTACCTCCCCTTAAAATGAAAAAAAAATCTAAATGTATACCAAAAAACTAAAATGTATAAAAAAAAATTTTATACATTTACATAGACATGAAAAGATACCTCAATGTATTGTAACTCGCTATTGTAGCTATTGTAGCAAAAAAATATGTAGCGATGAAAATATTGCATTTTTAGTCTGTTTTCCACCTAACGCGAGTATCGTCGTGATATCGAAATTTCCTGCATTCCCGAATAAAATGATATACGTAGATCATGAAAAGATCTCATTCCGGACCAACTGCGTGCAGAGAGAACCAGACCCAAAGTATAATTGGTGTGTCTCATTCGTGTGCATGACACTGTTCTAGAAGGAAGAGTACACGTCGCTTTAACATGCGTGGATGTCTATATGTACACGTATCCTCATACATATGTATGATATATGTACACATATATGGGGTATTTCATATAAAATCGACAGGCCAATACGTCTTTCGATATTTCGTTCCCTCCAGTACGGAAATTGTTTCATATGAAAAAAAGCAAAGAAAAAGTTAAAAATTTGCTTCATACGACAAATAAAATACAAAAATTTTTTCATGGGGAAAAAAAGGCAAAGAAGTTCTAAAAAGTTTTTATACAAAAAAAAGTAAAAAAAGACAAAAATCTAAAATGAACGGACAGTATACTGAGAGAAAAGTCCACGATATTTGCAACAAACACCCGCAGTAAAAAATATTACATTGAAACTATAATTGATTGGCAGGGCGATAATAATATACTAATCACACCATATTATGATTAGCCTACCAATGACCTACAGTTCCCCTCCCGCGAATGCACTTTTCTCTCAGCGTATTCAGCGTGGTCTGGAAAAATCCCAAAGATGTTTGCCCACCCTCAGATATTCACGCTGAACCGAAACACCGTAACACAATTTGCATAAAGTCGAGTTATGAAAATACAATTGTTTTCTCATCTCCACAACTTTTCTACCTTATGTCTCTTCCACTCGCCACGTTTAAAAATGGGCACCTGATTCCGTAGCATCTTTGACCGGAGCAAAACAATTAGGAAATCAAACTTTTCTTCGTAACTTTTCAGGACTTTTCCAATATTCCATAAAGTGAAGATTGGTCTAAAGTTTTCATAGTGTAATAATATTAATAACAGAGCAACATTAATAACATTAATAACATTAATAAAAGAGCAACATTAATAACATTGATTACAGAGTAACATTGAATATTCGCTCTCATATGCGAGCGAATATTCAATGTTGCAGAAGATATGCAAAGATAGAGCGAGACGTGGCCCAAGAAAAAAAAATCGAGATGCCTGTTACGGATGAGGCTGACGAACCTGTCAATCCAGCCTGGACATAAAATCATGTGCGAATTTAAGAATTTTTTTCGCATGAAAAAGTGATTCACTCATAAAATTAATTACACATCTATTTAGTATGAATATCGAGCTGTTAGAAAGTATATATATTTTTTTTCGATGCTTTTTTCCAATTGGCGCAACAAAATACAAGACCAAAAGCAGAGAAGCGATTGATGTTTGATATTGATATTTCCTCCTATTGACAACTTTGAGCGGGTTTTCGTCAGTTTTCATTATCGCGATTTTTCCAAATTGGCGGGCGTAATAGCAAAAAAAACCAAACGACGTATTGTATCAAACCAGAGTTTATTTTCTTCCGTATGAACATCTTTTCTGAGTGAATTAAAAAAGTCGTTGAAAAAGTATTTTTAAATTATTTTTCTAGCACGTTAAAGTGTTTTTTTTTTATACATTTTTTTAACCTGAGAAAAGTTATAATTTCACGATTTTTTCAGCTTTTTCTTAATTCACGCAGAAGAAAAATATATGACAATTGCAAATTTTATTGGTTTATTTGGTTCAGTCAAGAATGACGAGCTGCATCTTTCCCGCCGATTGGGGACTGCAGTGGCAAGACGCACATGGAATAGACTGATGAATCTGAAGTAATTTATTGTTTCAGGTTGAATTTTTTTTTTTATACATTTCAAATATACATGAAAATATACCTCAATGTTTACTGGGCTCACTTGATTTTCTCCCTTTTAAAAAAATTCCCGAAATAGCGCTTTTTTGGACCTTCTATTCAGGCTCCCGCCCTAAACGCTGTAAAAAGGGAGATTTTTTAGTCACTCAAATGGTGTATAAATATCCCAAAAATGATATGGTCCAAAGAAAATATTTAAAAACTTTAAACGTGTTTTTTGCGAAGCCACGTTTTCAAAATCGGGCGGACTCGTGGCTCCAACAATTTTCAACCGATTGACTTTAAATTTCAACTTCCGCTTCTCAGATAGATTTTCTAGCCAAATACACAATATTTTTACCACCAATCAACCAATACGATTTTATAAACAAACTAAGCCCGCTTTTCACCCGAAAATGCAACTTTTTTCAAAATGATGGCAAATTTGCAAAAATCAATGTTCTGTCATAATCATGTGTACTTCGCTGGCAAAATCTGATGTAGATTGGGAAAAAAAATTATCTTCTGCTCTAGGTGCTTCCGTTTGCTCCATTGAGTCCGCCAGTGGAGGGCCTAAAAAAAGGCGTTCTCTTTCTACCGGCCTCTGGGCCGCCATTTTGTATTTTTTGCATAAAAAATTGATTTGTCTACCCACAGATGTGTCGAATAAGGCCTCTAAACGTCATTTTGATTGTTTTATCAGCGTTTAAAAAAAAATCCCCGAAAAACCATGTTTTTCGACCATCCAGAGGTATATGAGGCCCTGAATCACGCAACACATATATTCAAGAACACAGGTTGAAATGGGGTATAGACGTACTGTAGTTATGCAGCTCATATAGTTACATGGTCCTTATAATACCGTGTATATATATACACATACATAGGACACCGACTTGGCTCTCTCCCTCTCTCCCGATCTTCCTCTTTCTCGTGTACGGTAAACGGGCAGCTGCGTAAACACGGCTTCGTTCCCCGCGTGTCTCCCTATACATCCTTGTATAGGAAACATCCCGCTTTCTCTCTCACTCTCGGTTCCACGTTTGCATACATATAGACACACACACACACACACACACACACACACACACACACACACACACACACACACACACACACACACACACACACACACACACACACACACACACAACACACACACGCACGCACGCACGCACACGCACACACACATGTATATATACGCATATGCACAACGTGATTGCCAATACAATCAGAAACGCTTGGCAATTCGCTCTCGTGTCTCGCTCACGCGTATTAGAACATCCGTGTTAGCTTTAAGCTATATCCACAAGTGCCAGGATGCAGGGTGGGAGGGGAGGGGGTAGCATGCCGTATACTTGGCTCAGAACACAGCAACTCTCTATCACGATAAGGAAAGGTATATTGTGGGTAATATATTAGCGGTAGCCTCGGTCATACGAGAGTCTTCGATCATAACAGGATGGAGTCTTCTGCAGTAGAGAAGGTGGGTAATGGTCGGACGGGATGAGAGATGCTCGTGTATTTGTCAGCGGTCAATTTCTTTTTCTTTTTTTTTTTTCGTTGATGTTGAACACTTCATGCTTCATTTTACCCACTCGGGAAATAATTTGCTCGTCATTTTTCGCGTTGACGATATCGTTCGCTAGTTTCGCTCGCTTCCTTCATTTTTATACGTCTTTCGTATTAGCAGGCGAAGTTTGAAGAACAATTTGAGCCTTTTGAATACTTTGGTGATGCTTCTTGAGAAGTCCTGAGGTTTTGTTTCTTACGACGGTAATCGTAATTTTTTCTTGAGTTTCGCGAGCTTATTAGCGCGCCATTTTGCCAGTGTTTTGTTTAAATTTCGTTTCACGGGAAATTTTGGATAATTATTGTTTACAAATGATGTGCCTACAATGGAGTTTTTAAGTACACACGTAGTTTTTGAGGAGAGAGATACCTTGAGGCGAGGGAAAAATGACTGGGTTTCATCATTTTTCTTTTCGAGGAATGATTTTTTCAACATTTTTGGAATTTAGGGCATGTTTTATTGCGACTGTTGGCTGGAACATGGATTTTTTGAAATTTTATTACTCTTTAAAAATGGCGGAGGCATGGCACGGGCTTATAAACGGGTTGCGGCGGATGTTGTGAGGCGGCGTGATACGTAGCGTCGGCGGGATTAATCTGAAAAAAAACTAAGGAAGATTTTTCTTTCATTAACACTCATACGCAGAATATGAACCAAGAAGAGGTGAGAAATGTTGAAAATCGTTGAAATGGTACCCTTTGCAATGAAAAGATCGAATTTTCGCTCGAAGAAAAAAAATACTTCCGTTTTTTTTCGAAAACCATTAAAGATCATGATTTAGTCAATAAGGTTAGAAAGATTTATACGAAATTTTATCAGAATCGGTTGACTAATTTTTCGGCTTCACGTCACGCCAGTTTTGGAAATGCAGTTTAGAAGACCGTGCCATATCCGGGCTATTTTTTGAAGATTAATCAAATAAAAAATACTATGTAGCAGGCAAGAGTAATAGTAAAACATAGCCTACGTTTCAGAAATGATTAAAAAGTCTTTCCTTAAAAAAAAATTATGAAAATCAGCAAATTTTTTCCTCGTCTAAAAGTACCTCCCTCCTCAAGTTGTCTACTTGATGCGAATTCAGTAATTTTCAAGTGGTCATCTAATTCATTCGGTTTTGCAGTTGATTCATTAATATGGTAATTTCGCTATTTATTTTTATTTATCTTTCGTACTAACAGCTTTATGCAAAGTGCTTTTGATTTTGTTTTTTACGACGGTAATCGGAATTTTTCGTGAGTCTCGCGAATAAATTCACGCGGATCCTATTTTGCCATGTATTTTTTTTTAAATTTGTTTCCCAGAGAATTTGTGTAAATTGTTATTTACACACGACGTGCCTACGACGAAATATTTAAGTGCACACGTAATTTTCAAGCAGTTGTCTAATTGATATTCGTAATAAACGTTTGAAAAAAAATTAAAACCAATATGCGGATTATTTATTTGGGATAGTAACGTGGCATGCTTCGAAAAAACTTCAGCAAAAAGAAAACATGCGGAATATTTTATCGGAAGTTCTGTACGCGAGGGAAACGTCGAAGATTGTTCGTCGTGTGTTCTTTTTTTTCGTTGTTTTCCGAACAAAAGTAAGAAAAACGACGTGGAGATGGGACAGCGAAAAAGCGCACGAAAGCTCAAGGAGACATGTAGAATGAGACGTCGACTTCCTGGCACGCATGAGAATATGTAGAACACACCTGCTACACCGTCGAAGAAAACGCTCTCATCCCCGGTGAAAAATCCCGATAACCCGAGCTTTCATAACACATCTTCTTCAAGCGCAAAATATCGCACGGTTGGTCCCAGCACGCTTGTTCCACGGGAAAAATCATCTGGGCGTTTTATGAATATTATGAAGTATGAATCTCCCGATTTTGTCACGTTGCTTTTTCCGAGCAAGCAACTCTCCGCGTAAACGGAAGTCTGCAGGACTCAAATTTTGTATGCATGTATTGCATAAGGCGTTCGAATTCTAGGGAAACTGCCCGAGGACGGTTTAGTGCAACGATAAAAATGTTTGACGTACGTCTATGTGCGTCTAGAATCTCATTGGATCATCACAGTGTAACGGGTCGGAAAATAACTGATTTTCGCGATTTTTTTTCGATGGTTGAAATATGCTAATCAGTCTGATTTTTTGATGTTAAATCGAAGCATTCGCGAATAATGGAAAATAAATTTTTAAACGTTTATTTTCATTTCTTTGACATTTTTTTAACGATTGAATATGTCTTCGAAAAAAAGGGAGTCCTCACGGTGTACACGGTTGTGGTCGTAAATATTATTGGAAACAAAGCTTGTAAAAGGATTATGAATCAGTATGAAAGCTGCTACTTTGCTATGGAGGTTTTTTAAAATCGTAATTGACAAAATGGCGGCAGTTTGAAAAAAAAAAACAAATCGAATTTAGCAAATTATTCGACAGTTTTTCGTCAAAAAAATATGAAGATTTAAAAAAAAGCTTCAAGATGATCAAGATGATGATTCAAGATATTAAGATTAAAAAAAAGCAAAAAATAGCTTGAAAAGCCTTTCTTTGAGGGTGTACACCGTTTTGAAAAACGACATTTCGAGAAAAACGCGTTTAAAGTTTCGAGTGCGGAATTTTCATATAAATTGTCTACTTACGATCAATCGGCGATGTCAGGTCCATGTTTATAACCGTCTTTACTATCGAATAATGGGAAAAATCGATTTTCTGACAATTTTACACTGTGACGATCCGTTAAGGCGGGATATTTAAACGGGAAAAAATTGAGGCCTTAGGCCACAGTAACGGGTATAAAATCATGTGCGAATTTAACAATTTTTTTTTTCACATGAAAAAGTGATTCACTCATAAAATTAATTACATATCTATTTAGTATGAATATCAAGCTGTTAGAAAATTTATATATTTTTTTTCGATATACAAAATGACCGACTACTCGAAACTTCTCGAAACAACTTTTTTCCAATTGGCGTGACAAATAACTTCAACAATTTTCACTCGATTTACTTCAAATTTAAAAGTTATATTCCTATTTGCATTTCGCAGAGGAGTACGTACGGAATTTCTGATTAATTGAAAACTTTTCATTTTATGAGCAGTTTATGAGCAGTTATAACGAAATTTATCACTGAAAATTCATTTCTTAAGTTCAAATACCTGCAACTTTTGAATAAAACAATATTTTTTAAATTCCGTACGTACTTCTCTAGGTATTCTAATGTAGATTGACGAGAATTTTTATTTTCTTGTTCTAGGTAAAAATTGTGGATGCTGAATGTCACGCCGCGGAGCGCCTAAAAAAAGATAACAAAAGAAAAGATTAGTAGTCGGCCATTTTGCACATCGAAAAAAAACAAATCGAATTTAGCAAATTATTCGACAGTTTTTCGTCAAAAAAATATGAAGATTTAAAAAAAAGCTTCAAGATGATCAAGATGATGATTCAAGATATTAAGATTTAAAAAAAGCAAAAAATAGCTTGAAAAGCCTTTCTTTGAGGGTGTACACCGTTTTGAAAAACGACATTTCGAGAAAAACGCGTTTAAAGTTTCGAGTGCGGAATTTTCATATAAATTGTCTACTTACGATCAATCGGCGATGCCAGGTCCATGTTTATAACCGTCTTTACTATCGAATAATGGGAAAAATCGATTTTCTGACAATTTTACACTGTGACGATCCGTTAAGGCGGGATATTTAAACGGGAAAAAATTGAGGCCTTAGGCCACAGTAACGGGTATAAAATCATGTGCGAATTTAACAATTTTTTTCACATGAAAAAGTGATTCACTCATAAAATTAATTACACATCTATTTAGTATGAATATCAAGCTGTTAGAAAATTTATATATTTTTTTTCGATATACAAAATGACCGACTCCCATGTAGGGTGATCGGTAGTGGCCAACGATTGGCCGATGCTCGACGCCGAGCTTGCCAACATTGGCACTCGAGCTTGGCCCGATCATCGACCGAGCCTCGGATGATAAGAGCGGCCCGATATTCGCAATCAATATTGGCCCTAGAATGGCTTATGAGAATCGGCCGAGCATCGCGTAGGAGTTCATTCGAGAATCGGCCAACAATAAGTCCCCGCTAAGATTGCCATCATTGGCACTCGAGCTTGGCCCGATTATCGACCGAATCTTGGCGGATAATTGTGACCCGATATAGATCAACAAAATTGGTCCTGCATTGACAAAAAAAAATTAATTATTTTTGTATTGTAATTCGTCATTACCTCGTCTTTCGAAACGATTAGTTCGAAGAAAATATTTCACCTATATGGGACTCGAACCTTGAACTCATAGCTAAGCATGCTGCCCCTATGCTACCGAGTACTTGTAACATCTGAATCGCAGTTATGGCATGAGATACCAAATGGATTCTCAACATTATTTTTATCACACAAACTATATCAAATAGTTAATATCATTGTGATAATTAGAGTTTTATCGAATGACATGTTATAGAATTTTTAAACATACCCTATATATATATATATATATATATATATATATATATATATATAATTCCTCTCTCTCCACCCTCTCCACCCCCACAACCCTTTAATATGTGTGGTGCAATAAAGACGGACCATTAGTTTATCAGTTCAAGTTTAATTTCAATAAATAAATATATTTAAAATGAATAATTCCAATAATTGAATGCAATAGGAAAAATTTGATTTCACGAAATCTAGTTAATTCAAATAAAAAATAAGTAAATAAACGCGGTTAGTTAATTTTTATAGAATTTTTCTGTCAGTGTAGGATGGTTCATAAAAATCGGCAGAGAATCGCGTATGAGCTCGTTCGAGAATCGGCCAACAATGAGTGCTTTGATTTGGTAGTATATTTGTTAAGAGTAATGTCCAATGAACTCGTGAAAACTATTTATCTCGTCTCTCAATGACTTCAACGCGAAACAATGAATCGTCAATGTACGAATTGCGGTTCGATCATGCGTTACTCGGCTGAACATTGGCCTTGTATCGGCGAATCAACGTTGGCGAGTCTATACTTCACCATACATCGGCCTCGTATCGACAAGCCAATCATTAGCGAGTCTATATTTTGCCGAACATTGGACTCGTATCGGGAAAACCATGATTTGCGAGTCTGTACTTCGCCAAACATCGACCTCGTATCGATAAGCCAATGATTAGAGAGCCTATATTTGGCTGAACATTGGCCTCGTATCCCCGAACCTATGATTGGCGAGTCTATACTTCGACAAATATCGGCCTCATATCGATAAACCAATAATCAACGAGTCTATACTTGGCCGAACATTGGCCTCGTATTGGCAAACCAATGATTGGCCAGTCTATACTTCGCCAAACACCGGCCTCGTATCGACAAGCCAATGATTAGCGAGTCCATATTTGGCCGAACATTGGCCGCGTATCGGCAAACCAATGATTGGCGAGTCTATACTTCGCCAAACATCGGCCTCGTATCGACAAGCCAATGATTAGCGAGTCTATATTTGGCCGAACATTGGCCTCGTATCGGCAAACCAATGTTGGCTAGTCAATACTCAGCCGAGCATTGGCGTACAATTGGGTAATCGATCATCGCCCCGCCAACATTGGCCCAAGTATTGGCCGTTACGGTTCGATTGGCGAAACCTACATGGGCTACTCGAAACTTCTCGAAACAACTTTTTTCCAATTGGCGTGACAAATGACTTCAACAATTTTCACTCGATTTACTTCAAATTTAAAAGTTATATTCCTATTTGCATTTCGCAGAGGAGTACGTACGGAATTTCTGATTAATTGAAAACTTTTCATTTTATGAGCAGTTTATGAGCAGTTATAACGAAATTTATCACTGAAAATTCATTTCTTAAGTTCAAATACCTGCAACTTTTGAATAAAACAATATTTTTTAAATTCCGTACGTACTTCTCTAGGTATTCTAATGTAGATTGACGAGAATTTTTATTTTCTTGTTCTAGGTAAAAATTGTGGATGCTGAATGTCACGCCGCGGAGCGCCTAAAAAAAGATAACAAAAGAAAAGATTAGTAGTCGGCCATTTTGCACATCGAAAAAAAAATGTACATTTTCTAACAGCTTCATATTCATACTAAATAGATGTGTAATTAATTTTATGAGTGAATCACTTTTACATACGAAAAAAAATTGTTAAATTCGCACATGATTTTATACCCGTTACTGGGGCCTAATGCCTTAAGCGATTTTGAGGAATTTTTCAAACGAAGAAATAATTATTCAACATTTATAAAACTGTAGGTATACTTTAATAGTATATTTAAGGCGTTACCCCCACTTGTAGCGTACAAAAGGCCTTTTTCATGAATTTTTTTAAAGAAAACTACAAAACGTTTTTAATCGATCAATATACCATCTTAAAGAACACATCTTGAAGAACTTTCAGTAATTTTTTTATTGAAAAATATTACATGGTTTAGTGGCAAATGGCCGTCAATGAAATAATGTTTTTATATACACGGTTTGCGGTGACCAACATTGCAGCGAAGTGGATCATCTGAAAAAAAAATGCGGATGGATTTAGTCAAATATAAGTATAAACTAGTCTTTAATCGAAGGATTTAAAAAAATATTTATTTTTCAGAAAATGGCGGACAGTCAAAGTTAATGGTTCGATTTTAACGAAAAAAACGGCCGTTTTTTGGCTATAAAACGGCCATTTTTTTTTCGAAAAAAAAATCGAACGATTAAAGACTACATTTTTATGTATTAAATAAGCCTGCAAAATTTCAAGAAGATCGGTTCATTAGTGTTCGAGTAATCTTGTTCACCGACTTCAGATATGCCATTTTGAGAAAAACGCGTTTAAAGTTTCAATTTCAGTTTACACGAAGAAAATATATTTTTTTTTTTTGTAAACTTACATAGAGTCATCTATTCCGGGCCCATACTTCTGTATGGGCCCGGATACTTATAATTCAAAAAAATGCAATAAAAAAAATCGATTTTTTCAAAATCGCAAGTGGGGGTAACCCCTTAAGTTCACTAAACACGACCATGAAACTTCGTCTGCAATAACTATGCAGTAAAAATGCAGCAAATAACAATTTCTATGCGTTGATCGATCGTGTAATTCTCCATGATTAAACCTCAATACTTCCTGATGCCAGTTATCAAAAATTAGAAATCTATGTTCACCACAACAAAAACAGCACGCAATTTAAAGTGTCAGGTCATTTTGAAACACCCTTTATCTACTTCGAATCAATTATCGATATGTCTTCATATTCGACGGTGATACGCTCATTCCTCCATCCGAAAAAAGTGGATACTACTCCATATTTTTTCCCGCCTGCCTTCTCAATTTACCGTCTGTTTTTTACTTCCACGCAGTGAAGGAGGGAAAATTATCAGTTCGCTAATGAGCAGCGAGTGTAGCAAAGTTCGGAGTATGGAACGTCTCTTTAGCTCGTGCGATGGCGGTAGAATTTACGAGAACCGAATATTCCAGCACGGATTTATCGTGGCGGTGACCTTGCGACTGGCACTCGTTACGTGGAGGGAATATACAGCGGCAGTTTCGCGGCCTCTTTATTGCATTCTGCTGATCCCTCCACTCTCGGCTACCGATAGTCCGTTTCACATTTTACTCTGCATCATGAAACATTGTGTTCCCCCCCCCCCCCCCTAGGCAGTCATTGACATCGTCATTTCGAGAATTTCAGGAATTTAAGATGGAAATTCGATGTTGAGGTTTGTTTGGGTGTGGTTCGGTTATAATATTTTTGGTTTGTAGTACTTTCGTGTAGAATTTATTTTTCGATGAAGTCATCGATATCATCATTTCAAGAATTTAAGATTGAAATTCGCTGTTTTGGTTTGTTAGCAGTCCTTTGGTTTATAATTTTTGTTTGTAGTACTTTAGTGTAGTACTTGATTTGATTTTATTTTTTCATCAAGTCATCGACACTTTTATTTCAAGATTTTCAAGAATTTGAGATTGGAATTCGATGTTTGGGTTTGGTTTGCTTCTAGGACCTTGCTTTGAAGTACTTTATTTATATTTTATTTTTTCGAAAAGTCATTGACATTATCATGTCGAGAATTTCGAGAATTTAAGATTGAAATTCGAGGTTTGGATTTGTTTACAGTACTCTGCTTTGTAGTTTTTACGTGTCGTACTTTAGTGCAGTACTTTATTTGATTTTATTCTTTCAACAAGTAATTGGCATTATCATTCCAAGAGTTTCGGGAATCTACGATTGAAATTCGATGTTTGGGTGTGGTGTGCTTGTAGTACTTTGCTTTGTAGTACTTGAGTTTAGTACTTGACTTATACTGTATTTTTTTTTTTCAAGAAGTCATTGACATCTTCATTGTAAGGATTTCAAGAATTTACTGACGCATGATTTTGAATTGCTGACGAGACACTCCGGTTTGTACGGCGATCGTGGAAAAGTAAAAATGTCCATTCATCAGCGCGATTATCGTGGAGGCTCAAGCAACGTGAAAAAATGTTAAGGGGGCGATACCTTTAGGCGACGAAAATGTTGCTGACTTTCATGATTTTTTTTAAAAGGAAAGGTTTGTACACCATTTTTGAGACTCACGATCAGGGTATGTTTTATTACTACTTTTGGCTGTTATATGGTATTTTCAATACTAATCTTTAAAAATGCCGGAGGCACGGTCTTCTAAACGGTTTGCGGCGGACGTTGTCACACGGCGTGACACGTAGCGTCGAGGGGATTAATCTGAAAAAAAAATCAACGAAGATTTTTCTTTCATTAACGCGGTCCTCTAGTTTCTCGGCTGTTTTTTACGGCGTTTTCAATAATTTTTTACGGGCAAAGCATCGAAATAATCAATCTCATTGTTTTTGCATAATCTTTATTAACATTTAAATAAGCTTTACAAATTTTTTGAAGTCAAAATATATAATAGAATAAACGTTATAGTCGCCGACAGGAAGACATCAAGTAAAAGAGGTGCTTGACGGTGACCAAGATTGCGGCTGTTCTGCTTATCTGAAATCAAAAAACCAAACGGCATTTTAATCTTCATATTTAAGACTAGCGCTTGAACTAGAGTGAATTCTAAATTACAAAAATTGACTTTTTCATACACTTTTGAAAATTACATTCTATTTTTTACTCATTTTTTCTTAAGTTTTTCGCTCGCACAAAAAAAAAACTATCGAAGCAATCATGATAATCCTAGTTCAATCGCTGGCTTATAACATATTAAAGATGCTGTATAAATTTGAACAAAATCGGTGCAGTAGTTTCTGAAATATCGTGGTCACCGTTTCGAAAAATGGTGTTTCGAGAAAAACGCGTTTGAAAGTATACCTGCTCCGTATACCTGCTCCGTTCCAGGGCCGTAACTTGTGAACCACTTCGAATATCGAAAAATCCTTTGGCACACATTTTCTACACATGTTGTAGATGTGATTTATGAAAAAAAAATCGATTTTTTCGACCCGAGAAACTAGAGGACCGCCTTAACACTCATACGTAGAATATGAACCCGGAACGAATGAAAAATGTTGAACATCGATGAAATGGTACGCTTTGAAACAAAAAGATTGCATTTTCCGAAAAAATGACTACATTTTTCCATAAAGAAAATACTTTTTTTTTCAGAAACATTTAGGATCATGTTTTAAACAATAGGGTTAAAAATATTTATACTAAATTTCTTCAGAATCGGTCGATTTTTTGGGACTCGTCAGAATCCCATTTTGAAGTGATCATCACAGTATAAAATTGTCAAAAAAAAAATCGATTTTTTTGCATTATACGATAGTATAGACGGTTATAAATATGGACCTGGCATCGCCAATTGATCGTAAGTAAACAATTTATATGAGAATTCGGTGTACACTCTCAAAGGAAGAGTTTTCAAGCTATCCCTCTCAAATGTTGACACAACATTCTTCACTCCATTCTTTATCTTGCCATGGAAGCTTTCTTTTAAATCTTCATATTTTTTTTAACGAAAATCCGTCGAACAAATAGGCTAAATTCGATACTTTTTTTCAAACCGCCGCCATTTTGTCAATTTTGATTTTTAAAAAACCTCCATAGCTAGATAACGGCTTCATACTGATTGATAATCTTTTTACAAATTTTGTTTCAGATAATAATTACGGCCACAACCGTGTCCACCGTGAGGACTCCGTTTTTTCAAATACATTTTCAACCGTAAAAAAAATGTAAAAAAATAAAAATAAACATTTAAAAATTTATCTTCTTTTCTTTATGAGTGCTTTGATTTGACAAAAAATCAGACTGATGAGCGTATATTAACCATCGAAAAAAAAAATCAGCTATTTTTCGGTCCGTTACACTGTGATGATCCTCTAAACATTAATTTAAAAAAATACCATGTAACAGTCTGAAGCAGTAATAAAACATACCGTAAGTCTAAAAAATGGTGAAGAATTAGGTCGTTTTTTAAAAAAATAATGAAAATCAGCAAATTTCGTCCTCGCGTAAAGGTATATCTCCCCTTAACAGATGAGTTTTCGAACTTCGAATAGCTGCTAGTACACGCGTAAAAAAAGATTCACCTCGTTCGACTGGTTTCGCCCGACCACGACACACCTTATCCACTGGCTGCGTCTCGTCGCCATAACTGTACCTGTATTCTTTTTTTTTCACCTCCCATCACTTCTATGTTTTTTTTTCTCGTTGCTTCGTGACGAACTCGCGCGTATGAACATTATTAACGCGTGTTAACACGTACTGGTAACCGCAACGGAACCCACCGCGGTACGACGAGAAACCCCAAAACCTGTTAACGTACTGGTGGCGAGACGAAAATGGACAACGACACCACGAAAACGGAGAACACATGTCGAGGCCCCGGTGGCAGCTCCTGCTAAAGAGCAATTTGCAAGGTTTTACGTCACGCTGCAGTTTAACATTAAATATTCAAAATCAAGGTAGCACCGCAATGTCTTTTTGTCGCTTTTCCTTGATTTCAAGTTTTAGATTTCTAATTCAACGACTGTGATTTTTAATTCGACGACATGTCTAAATATTGTCCTCGAGAATGTATAATGGTCGTTAAAAAAGCTACTACGAAATTCAATTTGCAGTACACAAGAACTTGCGCTCTTATGGAATCTTGAAACATTGTCAGACATGATGGGAAAAAGCATACTGGAAAAACGGTACAGAATAATTCGATTTTTTTTTGTGTGACTGACACGTTCCAAAGGAGAAAAAAGATTATACTTTAGTATAATTACTTGGCAAATTTCACGATTATCCAGTACATAATTGTATCTCAATTAAGGGGTTATGTTTCATGGTCATCGGATTAAAATTGACAGATTTTTACGCC
>CALYCA010000024.1:0-34467 GCA_944452715.1 Ophion slaviceki | reverse complement strand
GTGCAGGCGAGAGAAAGCGAGAAAACCTCCATCTGTCTCTTATTGCCGTACACGCAGTATTTTCCTCTTCGGTTAGATCTACAAAGCGCTCAATCTCCAATCGTTCCCTTTCTCCACCTTTCCCAACTTTTCTTTTTTCCACCGCATCCCTACCAAAAGCAAAATGAAGCACTACCATCAATGCGCTCAGCCTAATTCCCCCCCCCCCCCGGCCTTTGGCCTGCTAGTAGAAAAAGCATCCCAATTGCGACGAACTTTCCCCTCGCGATTTTACCACAAAAGTGTTCGAAGTATTCCAAGACTCGAAGAAATTACTTCCGGGAGCAGACTTCCGGTACCGAGGGACGTGGTACCGGAAATAGCCCGATAATTGAGAACCAAAAAAAAGTTCTCGCTGCAATCGAGATGGAACGTCCCATATGTGTGCATCCGCAATCTACGCGCGGCACAAATTGGAGAATCGGAACTGTAATTCGGAGCGAGAAATGGAGAGCGCGAAAGAGAGGTAGAGAGCGAGAGAGTGAAAGAAAGGATGGGAGGACCGCAACATGAATCGATATACATAGTATCCGTGTACCAGCGTGAATTAAAATACGGCGTTTCGCATATCGTGAACAATTGTTATCTTGCATTTGACAGATGCAATACACCATATTGTATTCGAATAATGCATCGATACGTATTTGGATCAGATGACCACATCAATTTCCGTCCAGTACCTCACTCGTCGTTCTCGATGCATGTTGACATTCGCCATTATTGACTGATTGAAAATCCACGAATGTTATTAATAAGCCAGCTTCGATGCTCTCGCTCTCTCCCTCCGCTCGTCACTTTATCTCTGAAGGATGAGGGAGAACAGGAAGGTTATTGAGTTCTGTATAATGGCTGATACAGTTGTAATTATGTTCGTATCAAGATCGCATAACGATTCTGTGTGCGCGCACATATGTACAGGGCAGCCCGAAAAGTGACATCCGAAGGAATTATTATCTATGGGGCGTTCAACGAGAGAACGACACAGCGCCGCGCAGCTTCGCGCAACCTGTGGCTCGGGTGGGGGTAGTAGCGCTCGCTGCTCAGTACCGTAGCCCCGTAACGATTGGGCCTCGCGCCGAAAGCCCACGTGGAGGAGGTAAAAAGGGCGGCGCATTGGGCGGAATCTGACCGTACCGGAGGAATTTAGACTCGGAAGCGTGTCGTTCTCTCGTAGAACGAGGTACAGATGCCTCGTATCCATACCTATCAGAATCACTCTCACCTATGTTCTACGATCTTATTACTTCTCGAGACACAAAGCACCAACAAAAATGATTTTCGACGTTTCTTGTAGCTGCGGTTTTTTTTATTTTCTCTTGTGTGTATGTACTTTCCTCGTGAAAATTTTTTTGAAGCAATTGGGAGTCAATTAGTATGTATTTGAGTATGAGTATTTTAGTTGAGTATTTTTTTCATCCTCTAAACTTTAGTGAGTGATCCGCTCCGACCTGTTTTTAAAATTGTTCATCTAAATCTCAGGCATTTACGGTAGTGCGTCAGCTGATCATTTATTAACACTTCACAGTGCACTTCATAACGATAACACAAGTGAAAAAAATTCCGAAAGTACATACACGAAAGAGAAAAGATAAAATGCTTTTTTTTTCTTAAAAATAAAAAATATTGTAGAACGTAGATAGGGGTGATTGGGATAGGGATTGATACGAGACATCTAGATTTTCGTTTTGAATGTCACTTTTCGGGCCACCCTGTATATATATACGTAGATATATGTACAGTATAAATGTATACAATAGAGTTCGTCAATTATACGATTAGAAATTTCACCACTATAAACCGATGAATATAGAATTCCCATCCGGTGTAACCATCAAACAACACACATGGCAACGCTTCGATTTCCATAATCAGATACAATACTCACATATTTTGCATCGAACGACATTTCCTCGATGTGACCACAAAACACTAACAACGATCGGGTTCGATTTTCGAAAATAAGACAAATAAGCACTCTTTAGTAATTGGAAAACCGGTGGTTCACTTTGGCAGTGGCATGATAGCCGCGTTAAGTGGCAATCATGTTCCAGTCGACAATTGACAATATTCAATTATAAAAAACACCGTGATATTACGAAAATAATGATAATAAAAATAAAAATAATAATACTAATAGCATGAAAGAAATCAATAAACGAGCCTCATCTTGTCATTTCGGGCATCGAGCTCGCACTAACTAATGGACGAGTGACTGGACCGATGTTTAAAATGTCGTTTCTCTCTGACCACTCTCGTATTGGACGAAACGGCTTTGACCTGGGCTGCGAGTACGATATTTTCGGGGGACTTTCATCTTCGCCTCTCGTGTGGAGATCTCTCTCTCTCTCTCTCTCTCTCTCTCTCTCTCTCTCTCTCTCTCTCTCTCTCTCTCTCCCTCTTTCACTTTCTCTCTCTATCTCGCGTCTCTCGCCATCAACTTTTGAAAACTTCTTTTTTCCACTACTCGCTCAGCGATGATGATACGTCAATATAAATTTTTGAGGCCAGGGGACTCTGTCATCGCGGTTATTGGTCATACGAACCGAGAGCGAGAGGGATTCTCTGTTTGCTTCCACTTTCACGAATCATCGGAAGGACGAGGCCCTTGAGAAAGAGAGAGAGAGAGAGAGAGAGAGAGAGAGAGAGAGGGAGAGAGAGAGAGAGAGAGAGAGAATATCAATCTCCTTTGTATCTATCGATCTACAGGCCATTCTTTATCCACCCCCACCTCCCAACCCCGGTCCTTTTCATCATTGTAAAACAGGCACAAAATTTCCGCTGCCCAAAAACCGAAACCAAGCCCGAAGTAGGTACCAGCCTCTACTGCATTTTCCAAACTGCGAATCAAGTCGACGCACGAATTTTCAAACAATCCAAAATACGAAAATTGCCAGTGATCTTTTTCCACCTTTTTTACCCTCCCCCAAAGTTTCTCTATCAAGAAACGAATCGCCGATTCATCGCGGAACAACCTATATGTACGATTATACACGATCTCCAGCTCGTTTCGATGCTCGTTATACCTGCGGGCTCCCAAACACACGTTCGGAGCAGGTATGATCGGCCCAACCGCAACGGGAATTCACGAAGTGAATGGGAGCGCGCGTTTGTTGATCCTTGAGATGTTCGCGGTATGATTCTCGCGTGTGTATCGCAGCATCGGGGTGGCAGGTGCGTGGTAAATTGGGAAAGAGTAACGCGGATCACCGAGAACGCTTTTCCTACACACACTATATATCATAATAATCTGATGATAATGTTTTTCGTTTTTTCTACACACACACACTCTATATATAATAATCTGATAATAATAATAATTATTATTATTATTATTTAATGCCGTTTATGCAAATCCTCATAAAATACGTTTTTGAATGTTTATTTTATTCTATAATATGAGTTGCGTAATGTATTATTACCATTATGGAATAATGAACTACGTGGTCATAATGGTTACACCAATAACAATAATGACAATTACTTAATACCGTGTATGCAAAACTTTATAATATACATTTTTGCATGCATGTTTTCTCCTATTATGTATATATGTATATATATATTTATTATTATTTAATATTATATATATATTTATATATATATAATAGGAGGAGATGCGCATGCAAAAATGTATATTATAAAGCTTCACATCGACCTTCCTAACACCCTGTATATATATATATATATATATATATATATATGTACACAGGGTGTTAGGAAGGTCGATGCAAAGCCTTAAGGGGGTAATAAGGTCACTTCGTTAGGAACATATCTAGCCTAGGTTACCTTAGTCCAAAGTCTAAGGATTTCGAGTTTCGTGGTAAATATGATTTTTGGAAAATTTCCCAAAATTAGGTACTAACTCGTTCATAATGTTCAAACATACAATAATTGATAACTGAAAACTGATTTGCGTCTTAGCTTAATGTGTATTCAATCGACAAACACCAATACAATCATCTGTATGCACACAACTGACCAAATGGGACGTGTTGAATAATTAAGAACTTGTCAAGAAATACAAATATCTCTTATGTCAATGCTGTTTTTGTTTAATAGGATGTTTTATCGTTTTTTCTACACACACACACTCTATATATAATATAGAGTGTGTGTGTAAGTAAACTCGTAGGTAAACGAGATTGTACCTAATTTTGGGAAATTTTTCAAGAATCATACTTACCATGATAACTCTAAATCCTTAGACTTTGGACTAAGGTAACCCAGGTTAGATATGTTCCTCACGAGGTGACCTACCAGCCCTTTAAGGCTTTGCGACGACCTTTTTAACACCCTCTATATATAAAATAATTATCATTACTTCCATTATTCAATGCCGTGTATGGAAAACTTTATAAAATACATTTTTGCATCTGTATGGTCGTGTATATATATATATATATGCGCGCGTGTGTGTGTATTTTATAAAGTTTTGCATACACGCCGTTTAATAATTATCATCATTAATATCATTATTATCGGATTTTAGTGCTCGGGGCAATACAATTCCTCAGCTTAGACTGACACTTATTATTATTGTTATGTTTTCTTAGAATAATAATTATTTATTTATTTATAGTAATTATCAGATTTTTTTCTCCCAACAACCAACTTCCTCAGTTCGCACTGGGAGTTATCGTTATTTTTATTATAATTATTCCTCTCAATTTATTAACTACGTTATTTCTTTATTATTATAATGATCAGCTTTTAATGCTCCGGACCGCACACTTCCTCAGTTTGCACTGGCAGTTATAATAATTATAATCATTTATTATTATCACTCCTTATTTATCCATTAATTAATTTATCTACTATCATCATGTTTATTATTATTATTGCTACATCGTTGCCACGTAATTCATTATTCTACTCTGGTAATAATATATTACGCAACTTGACGTCCCCGTTCTCCATTACGCACTGCATTATGCACATTTCTCATGATGCAATGACGAGCAAATGAGCCGAGCACATATCAAGTATGAATATCGGACGATAGGGTAATTTTCGGAATAAAACATGGCGTTTCTTCGAGAAATTTCATACGGGAAGTGTCTTTTGGATTTCTCTAGTCGGGAATCGACTGGCAATGGCGAGTGGCAAATTTGTTTCCGAGGAGCCGGGCACTTTATCCAATCATTTCTGAGCGATTATTTCATAATGCATCGTGGAAGACTACCTCGCTTGATGATTTCCCGCTTGCTCGGGAAAATGCGGCATTCGTCGCAACGCGTGCTCCGATTTTGGGTCAGATCGAAATCACTGCGGTCTTCGGCGAGGATCTCGATGGCAAAGCTACGAAAGAAGACAGATGAGTGGAGAACGATGGATTTTTCAATTATGAGAAATGTTACCAAATCCATCGATGTTTTTTTATTCCCCTTGGGAATGAAAAAAAAATCGATTTTGGTCGGTGAAAAAGAGGAGAGCCCCTTGCAGCGACCAAAAGTCTACCAACGTTGAGGCCACCATCCCTACGAGGGATGATGGCAGTACAATGAGCCGGTGGAGACGACGGTGCCAAGATGTTGGTTGTGAAGAGGACCGTGCGACTGGGGCCTCGTCAAGAACGACCCCGTCGCGTGGACCAAAGTGAACAGATGAAGATGAAGAACAACGAGCAACGAAAGTCGGAAGGAAGGTGAAGTTAGAGAGAAAGAGAGAGAGAGAGAGAGAGAGAGAGAGAGAGAGAGAGAGAGAGAGAGCGAAAACGGAAGACCCAGATCTCGAAAGGACCTCAGAGTAGAAACAGACCTTTATTAATATTTATGACCATTCAGTGTGTACTACTGCTATTTGCAATGGTAATACTCTGTACATTCTATATATATATATATATATATACACGCACACATATATACATATGTATATGCATGTATATATATATATTTCTCTGTACAGATGGAAAAAAGGCGGGTTCAAGTGAGAACTTATTTATTTGACATTCGTATATATGTGTGGGTGTGTGTATATCAATATATAAATATATACAGGGTGTCCCTCTTATCTCTGCCACCCGAAATAGCTCGGTAATTATCGACGTCACAAAAAAATGTTCCAGACAAAAGTTGTACAGTGTGAAGGGGGCTATCAAATACGACCAATTTATTTTATTTCGGTCGAGGCGCTGACGCACAGTGAAGGTCACCTCAACTTTTTAAAATGGAATGGTACATTTTTTTCAACCATCTTGTTGAGCACCTCAAGCCGCTTAAAAAACATTAAGGGGTCAAAGTCGTTCAAGGTCATTCAAGGTCACTTTTTGAAATGAAATACAAATCTAAATGTCTCGAATCACTACCAAATATTTGGTAGTGATCCGAGATATTTAGATTTGTATCATCGATACTGACCTTGAATGACCTTGAACGACTTTGACCCCTAATGTTTTTTAAGCGGCTTGAGGTGCTCCACAATATGGTTGAAAAAAATGTACGATTCCATTTTAAAAAGTGGAGGTGACCTTCACTGCGCGTCAGCGTCTCTACCAAAAGAAAAAAAAATTGGTCGCGTTTGATGGCCCCCTTCACGCCATACAACTTTTGTCTGGAACATTTTTTTGTGACGTCGATAATTACCGAGTCTTTCCAGGTGGCAGAGATAAGAGGGACACCCTGTGTATGTGTGTATGTATATATATATATATATATATATGGGGCTTCCATGCCATTTCACCTAGCCCGTGACCCCGACCGTTTTTGGTTTTCCTGATTTTTTGCTGTAAAAGTGCACCCCATGAAAGGATTATCCACTCTAATTTTTAGATTTTTATCTCTTCTCTTTGAGGAGTTATAATTTTCCAAAAACATCGATTTCGGAAGTTTTGGAAACGTTTAAACGCGGATAACTCCTGAACTAATTGAGATATCGACAAATGTCACTATATAATCTTTTTTCATATAGCAGCATACTTTTGTTATAAAATATTAAAAAATTATCTTGCAAAATTGTCTAAAATGATTTTGAATAGAAAAAATTATTTTTTCGTTAAATTGAGCACAAACCAAAAATAAACCGTTTCAGGCCTGGCGAAGCCGAATTGGAAATCACAAATTCATTAATAGCACAATTGGAGATTAAAATTATAAAAATGTAAAAAAATATGATTATTTCGAAAAAAATAGAAGGAAAAATAGGCCCTGCATCAAACTAGTCTTAAAAGTCATAAAACAGGCCACTCTATTTCAGAGATTTTTTTTTAATTAAAAAGAGGCAGTTATCCTTAAAAAAATAGTTTTCACTTTATAAGCAAAAAAAACGTTGACATTGATAGTTGATCATTTTGTCATATTTTTAACGAAAGTATGCTTCAAAATGAAAAAAATATAGTGACAATTAATAAGCGATTAAACGTTTCCAACACTTCCGAAATGGACATTTTTGGAAAATTATAACTTCTGAAAGAATAGAGATAAAAATCTAAAAATTGGAGTGGATATTTCTTTCGTGGGGTACAATTTAACATCAAAAAAATCAGGAAAACCAAAAATAGTCGAGGTCACGGGCTAGGTGAAATGGCGTGGAATGTCCCATATATATACACAGGGTGTTTGGCGCGTGAGCCGACACAATTGTTTGGAGGATTCGGTGGGCCATTTGTTAATTTTTTCACCCTTAGACCATGTACCCTAAGTGTCACGGCGATTGAGATATAATTTTTTTCGTTTGTATTTTTAAATATCCCAAATATTGCATTTAAATCGTCATAACATTTTTTGTTTGTGGTTGTAATGGCGCGAGATAACTTTTGTTGTATTCTGCAATATTTGTTTATTATAAATAAATCATTATTTCATACAATTATTTGTTTCGAGAAAATGACTATTTAGGTTCTAAAGTCTTAAAAATGTGTAATGTATGAAAAATTTCAATTTCATAAATTGGTTATAAGAAAAACTTATTCTCCTTATTTTGACCACATAATGAATAATTTCTATGACACCTAGCATACCGTTGGAAAGGGTACAAACTAAAGAACTTTTAACAACAAAGCTAAGTTCAAAATAGCTTTTAGTTTTTTTTATAATGAATTTCGAAGTTGACATTTTCATACGTTTACGCATTTTTTAAACTTTGGAAGCTCGTGAGGAGAGAGAAGAACTTTGGAGGTTCTTGAAACCAATTGTAGAAATTATTATTTATTTATAATCAAAATACATTGCAGAATACAATAAAAGTTATCTCGTGCTATAACAACCACAAACAAAACAGTTATGACGAAGTAAGACGCAATTTTGAGCGGTTAAAAAATCGAAAAAAAAAAACATCCCAATTACCGTGACACTTAGGACATAGGGTCTAAGGGTGAAAAATCTAGCAAACGACCCCCCCAATGCCATAATGAAACCCAATGCCCAATGAAACAGTGAAATGAATCGCGAAAATAACTCACGGACAGTCGGAGAAACAAAGGTGCAGTAGCGTCAACAGCGCCGCGTTTTGTAACTCTTGAATCCGTATGACTCTATTTTCTTACTCCAAAACAACATATTACTCCAAAAAACACGCATACTTGTTAGACGTTCAGTGATATAAACACCGTGTTTTTGTTCATCAAGAGGTTGATGTAATTTTCACAACCGGATTACATATACTGATTCTTAATCTGCAAAAACAAATTGTTTATGGTAAAAAAATATTTAAAGAAAAATGGTGCATTGTTACAGAAAAAATTAAATCATGACTTAAGGTAGATGGCCCAGTAATCGTCACCTTAAGCAGATCGCTTGACTTTGAAAATTTATATAGATCAACTAGGAAAGTGAGTAAAAGTTATTTTAAGTCGTTCTTAATCAGTTTTTTATTACGAAGAAGACAGTCGTTGTGAAATTCCCGTGCGTGGTACAGTTTTCGAAAAAATATTTCGTAAAGGTTATAAGATGCTATTGTACGAGTCATCGTCATGCGGCCATGATAGCTGGTCTGGTAATCGCCATGGGAATGTCCCACTAATCGCCACATGCGTTCCAACTGCTTCGAGGCCTTACTACCTTTGAAAAAAATTGTTTTTTATTATCGACTTAAGTAATGTATAAACATGCCAAAATGTTATGCAAAAGTTATTTTAGGTGGATTTTTTTAAGACACGTAGAAAAATGTTTTAAAAACTTTGAACGCGTTTTTCCTGAAGAAATGTTTTCAAAATCGGCAGACTCGTAGGTGATACATTTTTTTTGCCAATTGACTTCAAATTTCAACTATACCTTCTTAGATACATTTTATAGCGATATACACACGATTTTTACAATCGATTAACAATTTCGGTTTTTGGAAAAAACAAAGGCCGTTGTTTCAGTCGAAAATGCGACTTTCTTAAAGAAGGGGCCAAATGTACAAAAATAAATATTTTTTTATATTTATTATTACGCTCTCAGTCAGAAACTTTATGATTTTTATTAAAACATTTGATAAAGAGTGTGAAATACAAATTTCTCTTCCATAGAACTTCATTAATTTTAAAAACAAAACTAATTATTACCTATTACGGCAGAATTATCATTTTTTATTTATTTGAAGTCATCACAAACAACTATTTTTTCATAAAATAATTTTTAATATCATTTCGATCGAGTGGTGTTCACCTGTGTTCAGACAATGCTAATTACGGACCCAATATTTATTTTCTGATTTTCTAGAAATTAATATTCGATTCGTAAGATTCTTTTTTTGCTAACATTGTCCCAGTTGTCGACAGCGGTGACGATTAATCGGCAGAGTGTTTATGTTGCTGAACCGGTAATCGTCATATATGAAAACTCGTTTAAATTAACATAAAACTAAATTTTTTTATGCTGAACGCAAAACTAAGGTCCTTGTTAATCACTTGAAGGAAAACTTACTTCACGCAAGTCCACAGGCATTCTCAAATCACCCGAGATGTGACATGTTTCACGTTAACCTCCTAATGAAGGATTCGGCCGAAATGACAGCTAGATGTCGTAGCGAAATATATTTAATTTGATTATTCTTGAATACGTATACTTACGGGTGTGAAATTGTAATATTTACAACACAGTAAATACCTCCTGGGAGCTAATATAGTACACATCTGCATAAAGGAATGGGTTTTATCTTAAAATAATTATTTAATGCGACCACCTTACATTGGATCACGCACTAACATTTTTTTCATCGAGATAAAAAAAAATTATACTCCGGTAATCATGAAAAAAAAACTTAAAAAAGAGCAATAACTAGAAAATTGTTTAGAACCCTCAAATTTTGCAAAACTTTCTTTTTCTTAACATACTTCAATTTTCCGTTGAGAAAAAAAAATATTTTTTTAACCACTCTAGTATATATATATGGACCCCCTAGGCCACGTTCGTCACTTTTGTATCTCTATTCATGTTGTCCGTGGACCCCTTGGGACACGCTCGCGGACCCCAGATTGCGAAACCCTGGACTAGTGAACACAGCTTGGGGGTATCAACTTTTAAATAATGCAATTAAAGATGAGTGAAATTATGGTGCGCAAAGGCCGAATCGTGTAAAAAATGAGTCAGTATTGTTTCCGAAATTGTTTTACAAATAAAAAAAATATACATGTATTTTTTTTATTTTCGATTCTTTTTATCATTTTAACAAGCAACTAGTGCAAAGTTGTGAAAAACGTCGAAGAAAATGTATCTGTTCATTTTGATGATGATTACACGATGTTCAGAAACAATACACTCGTTCCTTTAATTGTTTAGTAAAACTTTGATCAATCGGTCCGGAAAAACGGTTCGATGGATCAATTTGAAAATTTATAGGGCTATTGGGCGTACATTAAGGGATCATCACAGTGTAACCGCCCGAAAAATAGCCGATTTTCTCGATTTTTTTTAGGTGGATAGGATTAGCTAAGAGGTCACATTTTTAAAAATAAATTGAACCACCGATTGAGAATACAAAATGATTTTTTTTTAAATCTCTTTATTTATTGTTTAATATTGTTTTTATTTGCGGAAAATTGCGTGGAAAAAATGGTGTCCCATGGTGGCCAGGATTGCGGCCACAAATTTTATCTGAAGGAAAAATTTCAAAATGATTATTAATCTTATTAAAAAAGAAAGCCGCTATGTTCCTATGGAGGTATTTTTTAGTGAAATTTGAAAGAATGGCGGTGTTTTGAACAAAAAGTATCAACGTTAGCCTTCTTTCGACAGTTTTTCGTAAAAAAAATACGAAGATTAAAAAAACGCTTCCATAGCAAGGGTACACGTTGGAAGTAAGAAAATAAAAATGTATATATGTTTTTTTTAACGTTGACTCCATTGTCTTTCCCCTTATAACATTTCCATCACATTCCTTTTCTCAACAGAACTAAAAAAAATTAATACATAATAATCATAATAGATCTTTATTTTGATTGAATAAAATAAACTACATATAATTTTTCAACACACTCTTATATTATATAAGGGTGTGTTAGAAAATTGACAAAAAATTAATCGCTATATGCAGGGTGTCCTGCAATAAATGGATAATCCTGGAACCGTCGATACGTCAAATCATGAGATAGAAATCATCTGCTTTTGGTTTATCGTATGCCATTTCTACAAATGATAACTTTTTCTTGCCCGGTTTTTTTTAAATATTCCTGGTTATTTGTTTTATCCAAAGAAGTCTTCTTTTTAACCTTAAATGTTAAGGAAACTTTATGAAATAAGAACTTATGCTGAATTTTCATACAAACCAATTCGAAAATCCACCTTTGACAACCTGCGGTGTAAAAAAATATACTACGCATATCGTGCCAATTGCTTAAAAAAGTTGCTTAGTTATAGTCGATTCATATCATTTATAGAAATACCATGCGAAAACCAAAAGCACGTAATATTTTCAAAAAAATAACACAAAACCCGAAATCTCGAAAACCGTGGGACGTTTACTAAACTGAACCTCCAGCATATAGTAGGACATGATCCGACCTATTGACAGTTGCACGATTATCCATTCATAACAGTACACTATGTGTATATCGATGTAAATATTGATTTATTATTTACCAATAACCTACCACTTTCTGACAAAAAAGTGACACATTGCAAATTGAATTCCTCTCATCGTCACAGCACAAATTGAAAGAAAAGCTCCATGCGGAAACAAATCGGTATACCCAAAATGACAATTATCGCGAAGTAATTACACAGAATACGAAATTGTCATCGAGATATATTATGAAGAGCCAGGAGTAAGAAAGGTCGGTCGTGTTATAAGCCAAAAGCGAGCGTCCCCGTTATACTATGCGCAGTTATAATAATTCCTTGCTCCAACTACTCGTTTCAAGCAGACTCGCAAATGCATGAAACATTTCATAGAAGCCGAAGCCGTAAGCGGGCTACGGAGCTGAGATTGTAATTCCAAAGCCAAAAACGCTTCATTGCCCAGCGTGACGAAGGTGCGGGCGAGTTTCGTTTGCTCTGGACCTCATTAATTTCTACTTCCCACCGTTATACGTACATTCGTATTGCAATTTAAATGTTATTGTTATCAACACTGTTATTGTTATAACTCTGAATACCATTGGGATGATTATTATGTTTGTTGTCGTGGTTTTTGTTAATAACGAAAAAATAATAATAAATAATGTTAATACATAATAAACAATAACGATAAATTATTTGTAAAAAAATCAGTAAATAATTATAGATGAAAAATAATAATAAATAATAATGTTGTATAATAATGATAACTAATAATTAAAAATAAACAAAAAAAAAGCATTAAAAATGAGATTAAACAATAATTAATAAAAATATCATTAGAAAATAATTAATAATGCGAAAAAATAATGATTAAAAATATGATTGAAAAATAATTAATAACGATGATAGTAGTTGTAATATGGAATTAATGACCACATTCGAAAATAGCTTTTTGCTCAAGAGCTCCTTGTTTGGGCTTCGCAAAATTATAACCAAATTTCAGCCACGAGTAGAAAAAAAAAGGTTTTTGCTTCCGCCTCCGGCGGTGATTTCCGACTGCAATAAAAAGTAAAATATTTTTTAAAAAACGTTTCATAATTAATCTTTTTCTTTTTCATAATTATCAAAAATGTCACGCGATTCTTCGAGTTGACGCTATTTAACGGTTTATTTTGAATACTTGAATCAAGTTGATAAGCACACCATAGAAAATAATACGTACGGCAAGTTATGGCGGTGAGGTGGGGGGAGGGAGGGGCAGCCGAACAGAGAAAGTCTAGTCCATAGTTCTCTCAAAGTGTGCAGAATAGAATATTTGCGTTTCGGTTCTCCGCGCCGCAAAATATATATTTCGTCCGCGGGATCGAGAATGACCTGGGTGGGATTCTGGCTTCGGTGCTTTACGCGTAACAAGTGAAATTCGAGACCGGAATAACGAAAGTAGGTTAATTTACGTGCGGGCCAACTCGTCGGATGTCCCGATGCGTTTTAACGATCACCGCCGGCAGCGATAATACGAATTCTCACTCGTACGACTATACATTTAATTAATAAGAGACGATAATATCGCAATTACGCTGATTATTATAATTATTATTTCATCAACTGATACGTCAATCTCTCGCGGTAACGAGGAAATATCAGGAAGTGTTGTTGGGCAAAAAAAAACGACTATATACCTTTTTTCGTGAACTTTTGTATAAATATTTTAAAAATTGCTCTCTATTCCTTTCCTTACATATATATATTAGGGTGGCACAAATTTGAACTCTATTTTTTCCCCTTTGCTCACCATCCAATTATTTTCTTTAAAGAAAAAAAAAAATTGTCGCGAAAGCTGCGGGCGATCAAAAAATATTTAGAGACCGCGTAAGCGTCTCAAAAATTTCAATGTCCATTGAAAAATCGATTTTTTCTCCGTCCACAATTTTTTAATTAACCTCACGAAAGCTCTAGCCGCCAATGAATATTTAGTGATCGCTCGGGCGTTTTGAAATTTCCAATTTTCGACAATTTTTTTTACTCTTCTCACTCATAAATTTGACGCTTTGTAAAATTTTCAAAACAATTGATCCTTTTTTCATTAGAAACAGATTTTTCAAATTGACCTCACAGTTCTAACCCAAGAATTCGAATCTATGTTCTTGTAAAATAATTCTTTAAAACTGTTTTCCGCGCATCGTAATGCGTCCCACAGTTGGTCTCTATAGTCAAACTGCGGACAAATCGTAGCTGTACTCTGTGACGAGCGACGCCATTATACAATAATACATAATAATACATGATGACGCATATCGCTTAATTGGTGTTTATTACAAATTATTGTAATAAATTATTCAGAAAAATGTACCACTTCGCAGGTTATTTTGTTTTTATGCTACAAGGAATTACAATGCATTCGAGATTTATTTTTTGGCGGAAATAGTAAATTTCGAAAACCTTGAGCGGCCAGTAAATGTTCATTGGCCGACTAGGACTTTCGCGGGGTTGAGTTAAAAATGATAGAGCGTAAAATTCATGGGTGAGAAGAGGGCGAAAAAAATTGATTTTTTTACCGCTCGCAGCTTTGGCGACTTTTTTTTCTTTATAGAAGATAATTGGATGGTGAGAAAAAGGAAAAAAAATAGAGCTCAAATTTGTGCGACCATAATATATATAGTTATAAAAGGCTTTTACCGGGACCAATTTCGCACTCTTACAGGGACATTTGTCATATGCGGGGAGGGTCCTGATATTTTTTAGCCACCAAGGTGCACATGGGTGCCCAATTTTCATGATTTTGTACGGGGGTTATTGTGAGGACTTTATGAATCGACGCTGAAAAGTGTTTGGGAGGATGGCCGAAAATGAGACGGACTTGCACGGAAACGGACATTTGGATAAAATTAAATACACAAGTAGGCATTGTTTGCATAATATTATACATTAAAGCGATTAATAAGTCGATAATTACGATGGACAGTCAATTAGTTTTAACCAAAAATTAAAATATATATAAGAAAGTTATATGTGCGCGAACATAAAAGCTAACCTGGTCATCCCACGTCTTCTATCGTCATTTCTCATCGTTCCTCGCCTCCCCTTGTTCTCCCACGCAAAGTTCATAAGATTACTTTCGTATATACCAGAGCATTGCAGAACAAATTTCCTATGTGTGTGAGGACAAGAAGTATCATCTTCTTTTGGGTTTTGGAAATCAACGCAAAATTTAAATTTTCAATTAAAAAAATGCAATGCGAGAAAAATAGAATTTTTCACCTAGCATAATGTATTCATATGTATCGTATATATTCCCGGCCATTCAAACAATGGTGATAGGAATCCAAATACAAAAAAATTATGCAACAGGATGAGCAGGCTACCCATCTTTTGAGCCCCGCGTAGAACGAAAAAAAGAGGCATCGAGTTTATCTGCTATATAAAAGCGCGAACGTTGCGAACCGCCCTCAAAGTGACAACCGCAGCGTCCGGCACGACCTGGAAAATTTTCGTAATCCGGAGGAGCGTATATACATGCAAGAGTTAATTCGCCCCTCGTCCTGTTCCTTTTTCTCCCTTTTCCGCGCGTTCATTGCCATTCTCTGGTCGCGTCCTCGTGATACTCGTTTGCAGCGCGGAAAGAAAGGAAACAAAATGCGAGCACGAAAAAAACGAGCTTTTCCTAACAACAGGTTTCATCCTGGTAGCGCTGTCTCTCGTTGTGTGGTTGAATGAAAATTTCTTGCGCATTCTGACCCTCGTAAAATTTGTCGACTACGGCGAAACTTGCCTTCTTTCTTCCTCCAGCCTGTAAGGACACCTCTCGTTATTTCGAGCGTGATAACTTTTGCTCTTTGCGAAAAAGCTTCGTGTGTACGGATAACGGCTTCTTCCGGTGACCTCGCGGAAGGTTCGAAGCTTCGTTCGGCAAATCGAATGGGAGAAATGAAGTTTTGGTTGCCTAATAAATGTTGATTGACTGAAATATTGTGGTTGCCTAATCAATTTTGATTACCTAGAAAATTTTGAGTGCTTAAGGGGTTACCACCACTTGCGATTTTGAAAAAATCGATTTTTTTTATTGCATTTTTTTGGAAGTGCAATTTGAAGTGCAGTTTTTTTTTGACGCCCGGAATAGATGACTCTATGTAAGTTTACAAAAAAAAATATTTTCTTCGTGTAAACTGAAATTGAAACTTTAAACGCGTTTTTCTCAAAATGGAATTTCTGAAGTCGGTGACCAAGATTACTCGAACACTAATGAACCGATCTTCTTGAAATTTTGCAGGCTTATTTAATACATAAAAATGTAGTCTTTAATCGTTCGATTTTTTTTCGAAAAAAATGGCCGTTTTATAGCCAAAAAACGGCCGTTTTTTTTCGTTAAAATCGAACCATTAACTTTGACTGCCCGCCATTTTGTGAAAAATGAATATTTTTTAAAATCCTTCGATTAAAGACTAGTTTATACTTATATTTGACTAAATCCATCCGCATTTTTTTTTTTTCAGATTATCCACTTCGCCGCAATGTTGGTCACCGCAAACCGTGTATATAAAAACATTATTTCATTGACGGCCATTTGCCACTAAACAATGGAATATTTTTCAATAAAAAATTACTGAAAGTTCTTCAAGATGTGTTCTTTAAGATGGTATATTGATGGATTAAAAAAGTTTTGTAGTTTTCTTTAAAAAAATTCATGAAAAAGGCCTTTTTTTGCGCTACAAGTAGGGGTAACGCCTTAAAAAGATTTGACTGTCTAAAAAATTTTGATTGACCGAATAATGTTGGTTGCCTAAAAACGTTGGTTGTTTGGGTTTGTTTGCCTAAAAAATGCTGGTTGCCTAAAAAATGTCGGTTGCCTAAAAAATGTTGGTTGCCGAAAAAATGTTGGTTGCCTAAAAAATGCTGGTTGCCTAAAAAATGTCGGTTGCCTAAAAAATGTTGGTTACCGAAAAAATGTTGGTTGCCGAAAAAATGTTGGTTGCCGAAAAAATGTTGGTTGCGCAAAAAATGTCGGTTGCCTAAAAAATGTCGGTTGCCTACAAAATGTTGGTTGACTAAAAAAGGTCGGTTGCCTAAAAAAATTTGATTGCCTAAAAAATGTTGATAGCCCAAAAAGTTATGGTTGCCTAAAAAAATGTTGGTTGCCTAAAAAATGTTCGTCACCAAAAAAAATGTTGGTTGCCTGAAAAATGTTGGTTGCCTAAAAAATGTTGGTTGCCTGAAAAATGTTGGTTGCCTGAAAAATGTTGGTGGTCTAAGAAATGTCGGTTGCCTAAAAAATGTTGGTTGCCTAAAAAATGTTGATTGCCTAAAAAATGTTGGTAGCCTAAAAAATTCTCGTTGCCTAAAAAATGTTGGTTGCCTAAAAAAAGTTAGTTGCCTAAAAAATGTCGATTGCCGAAAAAGTATTGATTGCCAAGAAATTTTTGATTGCCTATAAATTGTTGGGTGCGTCACCAATGCACCCAACCAACCCAACCCGCATGTTCCATGTTTCACAACATTCTCGCCTGCTGAACATCAGGAAACTCCACCATGCTGATTCCTCATGGGATGACAAAGTTGCATCGGATCAGAAACGTTACCAGCGGTGTCCCTTCAACGTGGGTGCTTGCGTTTCTTTTCGCGACGTGTTTTCTCGGTGTTTGTGGACGGGGGGCCAGTGTTCTCAAGAGCCTAGGCACCATGAGGCAGAGATGATGGTTTCTTGTTCGCAAAATCACATACTAGGTCCTGTTGTTAAAGGATTGCCAGAGAGGCAACAGTCGATGGGGATTACAAGGCAGAGAAGAACACACAGAAATGCGAAAGGCCATTCTCTCTCTCTCTCTCTCTCTCTCTCTCTCTCTCTTTCTCCAAGGAACACCCAAACGAAGGAACGTTTGTGAAGCGAAGCTTTCCTGGTTTGTTTTCCCCTCTGTTTTGTACCAAGGAATTGTATACATACACGCACACAGAACGGGAGAGTTACAGGGACAGCTGCAAAGTCCGAAGAATTGGCAGTCCGGAAAAGTCGGATGGAAAGTTGAGGAGAATGAAGAGAGACGGGGGAGGTTAGTTTGCAGGAGATATTTACCTAACGGAGTAGTTCGACCGAAAAACCTTTGCTTCTCTTTTCCATCTCAAACCCTTGTTCCTCCTCTCCCTCGTCCTCCTGCTGCGCTCCTTCCGCCTCCACGAGCCTCACCGAGGGTCAAGAAAAACAAGCAACCCAACGACCAATTTCTGCTTGTTTAGGACTCTTTACGTTGCGCAGATTCAACTGTACACCGGCGAGAACGATTATCGCCGAGGGCAACCATAAAAGAATACTGAATTCTGTCGAGTTACATTTTATCGGGTATCAATTGTGGACCGTCGGACTGGAGAAGTCAAAATTTCTTGCAATCAATTTAAATGCATTTTCAGCTTCGATTAAGGTGTCTTCTCACTTTAAACTCGAAAAGGTTATTTTCATGAATTTTTTGATAGGTTTATACTATAGATATTGATATAAAAGTTGTTACACTTAATAAATACACTTCCGAAATTTATTTAAACGCTTTTTTATTTATTTAAGTTACTATTTATAGACGAAAGTGGTAATTAAAAAATGTCCTCAAAGAATGGAAGGTCTGCGCTTGTTGATGAAATCTCGGAAATGGATCCACCAAAACGAAAAAATCAAACGGTTTTAGATTCAGTATGTCAATGGCTATAGCGCACATCATATGATTTTTGATATATGCATTTTTGATAAAACATCAAAATGGCAGATATTTTTCGAAAAAACAACAAAAAAGTGGTTTTTTCACCGTTTTTGGCAAAAAAATAGTAAACATCTATAGTTGTAAAAAATATGTGGTTAAAGTTTCATAAGGATCGGTTCAGTAGTTTCGAAGATTTTATCAACGAGCCGTCGAAAAACGTTGCTTCGAGAAAAACGCGTTTAAGGTTTGTTTGGGTTACATAAATACATAAAAAATTTTTTTTATATAATTCGAAAGTGTATTTATTAAGTGTAACAACTTTTGTATCAATATCTATATTATAAACCTTTTTAAAAAAATCATGAAAACAGCCGTTTTAGCGTCTAAAGTGAGAAGACCCCTTAAAAATATATTGAGATGCCGGCCGCTGTCTAATGAAAATGGGGACTGTATACAATGTGGCGACACTTCTTGTTTACGAGTTCCATTTGTATAGAGACGGAAAAACTTTTTGAAAAAATCTACATTGGATGCAGTTTTGTGAAAAAAAATCTGAATTTTAGGAAAATAAACGAAAATGATACACTAATGGGAAATGTCAGCATTACATTTTACCGGAATTTGTATCGAAGAAATCAAAGATTTGAACAAAAATCGCCAACATCAATTACGATACATTCACTCTTGATTGTTATTATTTTTTATTGGCATTACAAAATATTCACTTTTTATTTTTATTGTTCTTTATCGGAATAGCGAAATATGCACATTTTTATTGTTTTTTAAAAGTAATTACTAAATATTCACGTTTTGATTGTTATTATTTTGACCTTACGAAATTTTTACTTCCAATTGTAATTACGACATATTTACCTTTTAATTGTTATTATTTTGTATCGCCATTACAAAATATTCGCTGTTCATTGATATTGTTTTTTTTATCATACTTACGACATATTTACTTTTTATTGTTATTATTTTTTATCATAATTAGAAAACATTCACTAGGCACTCGGAGCGAATCTATTTTTGGTCCGCACCCTTTTGGTAGATTACCGAGAATACACGACTGCACGGTTGGTCGCATACTCGTACGGGCCTCATCTCAATTGCGATAGCCAATTAATCGCGCATGCAAAAAGCGCCATGCCTGCAAAAAAAAGTTTTTGATTGCCGTATTTGTTCTGAAGTAAAACGTTCGCATTCATATTCATGGGAAAACGAAAAAAAAAGTATACTTTTATTTCATCTCCGGGCAAAATATGATGTCTGGCTCTGAATGGTTTGAATCACTGCGGGAGTGCAAGTGGAACAAAAACGTAGCTAAATACCAGGAACTTGTTTTTTAGTCGGGAGAAGCCTCTGATTGATGAGTCCTTAACGAAGATGGTACACGAAGCGAAATATCGGTGAAAAAAATGTTCCGCTCCATCCCTCGTGCCCCTCTAATCACACAGGTGCAATTAGCACACTTCAATTATCTTTACACTTCCATTCAATTATTTCATTCCTTTGATTCCTCTATATTTGTTTCCTTGATATTTGGCTTCTTGATATTTAATTCCTTGATTCCTTGATAGTCGATTCCTCCGTATTTGATTTCTTCGTATTTGATTCCTTGGTCTTCGATTCCGTTTTATTTGATTTGTTGATATTTCATTCATTGATATTTGATTCCTTCATATTTGAATCCTCGTCACTTGATTCCTTGATAATTGATTGCTTTATTTTTATTCCGCTATATTTGATTCCTTCATATTTGATTCCTAGGTCTTCCATTCCGTTTTATTTGATCAGTTGATATTTCATTCATTGATATATTATTCCTTCATGTTTAAATCCTTGATACTTGATTCCTTGATAATTGATTGCTTTATTGTCATGCCAGCATATTTGATTCCTTTAGATTCGCAGATTTCTGAGACGTTTCCGAGTGTTGTTTGCCCCATTTATTTGACGGTTCACAAGGTAACCATTGAAACCCGCTTTTTTTCATTTCTTTAAGTCATCTATTCTGTAAAAACTTGTTGGATTACATTAATCAAAGTATTTTTCCTCGGATGTTACTACTTTCTCCCACGTCACCATCGAATGCACAATCCTACGTCGACAGTGTGTATCCCCCAAAACGTATTGCATCGACCGAAACAAGTGATAATCACTTAGAGCAGGGTCCGAAGAATACTCTGGGTGAGGGAGACCTCCCAGTCCAATTTGATCAGTATTGTTTTCACCGCCAATGCATCGTAGCGCAGAACATTGACGTGCAGCAGAATCACCTTTCGGTGATCTGACGCTACTGACGGCCTTGTTTCAATTCAATTATCGTTCGAACGATTCAGCTGCTGTTGGTAACGTTCTGCAGTGATTGTTTTCTTGGCTTCCAAACGCTATATCCAAACGCTAAATTATATCCCACCAGATACGCAGCGTGGGCTGGTAACCATGGATTTTCTGTTTTGGATATGTTGATGGCTAGCCAGGACCAACGAATGATTTTCTGCGTTTCGGCTTGTCGAAATTAATCTACAGCTTCACCATTTCCAGGTAGAAGTACACGAACGAACCTGGGTTTCCAGGAAATATTATAGAGTATCAGCGATACCTCTTAATACCACATGTGGTCGGATTGGTTACATCATGATGTATTGATGGAACGAAAGCGCGCAAGCCATAACTTTTCATCGTACCAATCAAAGCGGCGAAATTCCCCTTTGAATCACGGATCACAAACCCTTTTGTGATGCTTAAATTGTAACGCTACACTTTAGAAACACGGCAGCCCGATGGTGAATACCATTCGTCGTTTTAATTGACATCGATGCTGTAGGACCTGCCAGAAGAGGATAACTCTCGTCATTGCGCATCCAACGAAAAGCTATTCATCTCTCGACAATTTTTCATTTCTTCCTCTCCATTTTTTGTTTTCCCGTCGAACTCTGGAAACGATAAAATAATTCGTCGACGCACTGATCAGCGGCAACATCCAAGTTTCTCGGATAGATTGGCGTCAAGGGTGTCAGGGGCAGAAGAGACGCCGAGGGAGTTGTTATCATTGATTTAAAATTCACCTGTGGCTGACAGGAAAAACGATCGAATCGTCGAAGCTGAAAACTTCCCTATCCACCCTCGAGGAGGGGAAAAAAACTCTCGTGGGAGGCACGCAGGGTGGCGCGAAAAAAAGACACGGCAGAAATGGAAAATAAAAATCAACGGAGGATCAACTTTTTCATATCAATCTTATCATTCGACAATCACATTATTCACTGAATTTTACCCTTTCGGGAGTAGGACGTTGGAAATGGGTCTTAGGGTCATCTGGTATTAGGGTTGCTTATCTAGAATACAGGATGTTATGAAGGTCGATAAAAAGCCTTAGTCCAAAGTCTAAGCATTTCGAGTTATCATGGCAAGCTTGATTTTTGGAAAATTTCCTAAAATTAGGTACTATCTCGTTCACCTCTTATGGTAATGCTATTTTTTTTAAATAGCATTAAGGGGCTATACTAGCGTGAACGCTGGACATTTGGGTGATTTTCGGGAATTTTTTGGAAGAAAAGTACTCGATTAAATGTTTCGGAAAATTAAGAATATATTTGGCTATATTTGACCTATATTACATAATTTTTTCATAGAAAAATATTGAGATCCAAGCGACTTTTGCGCTGCTTTTGGAGGCACCAAAAAAAAAGTTCCTACACTGCTGACATGATTTCGTCCAATTGAGTGGATGAAACCGAAAAAGGAAAAATTTTCGTTAAGCTAGAAGGTATTTCCTGTATAATGACGTAGGATTTTCGAAAAATATTACAATCTAACAAAATGGCGTAGATATGAAAAAAGTCTGTTTTCTTGCCTGTAAAACGGTGGTTTTTTTTCAATGTCAAATCGTCAATTTTCATCCAATCAAAAATATCCTACGTCATTGTAGAGTAGATATATTCAAGAGTACTCAGTTCAAATTTCAAGTCAATCGAGTAATTGCTCTTTGAGTTACAATGTCAGCAAATTTGTAAATCTCATTTCATATTCTTGAAAGTATAAACTGTCGAAAAAGGGAAAAAAATCGATTTTTTGAAAGTGTCACCCTGGTATAGCCCCTTTACATAAGAGGGTTTTTTTTTATTTTTTGACAAGTTTTTAATTATTCAACACGTCCCATTTAGTTAGTTGTGTGGATACAGATGATTGTATTGGTGTTTGTCGATTGAATACACATTAGGCAAGGACGCAAATAAGTGTTTAGCTGCCAATTATAGTCTGTTTGAACATTAAGAACGAGTTAGTACCTAATTTTGGGAAATTTCCAAAAATCATACTTACCATGATAACTCGAAATCCTTAAACTTCAGACTAAGGTAACCTAGGTTAGATATGTTCCTAACGAGGTGACCTTCCACCCCCTTAAGGCTTTGCAAGGACCTTCCTAACACCCTGTATTAATGAGAACACATTTTCGATATCGATTTAAAAAAAAAACCTTTTCTATACAATACATACTCATAATCACATCACCAGAGAAACATCGTACAAAATTGAGTCGGGTAATGATTGAAGCTCATAAAACTGTTTTCCAATGACTATCTAGTGAAGAGTTTTCGCACAGATGCTAAAGGGTGATGTGCGCCACTGTTCTTTTAAAAGGAAGCTCACATTTTCTTAGGCTCCGCTTGACACAAATCCGAATGAAACGAAGTTCCGGCAAATTTTGGAAGCGTTTATTTTCACGTACCAAAGCGATTCGGGAAAAAGCTTGTGCCGTTTCCACGCCAACTTCACTCAAACGGACAAATTGTAAAAAAATGGTAGATATCCTTTTAGCATCGTGTTCCAACCCTACCAGCTCTGTTTCCGCCTGAAAAAAAAACGGATGTGGAAACAGACGCTACAATTTTATACATCAGATAATCAGAGTTGTATCAGGGAATACAAATTTTTAGGCAATCGACATTTTATCTCCACCCACGACAAACGGAGCTTTTTCGCGAGCGAGCACAAGTTATTACGTTCGATATAACGAGGGATATTCCTTGCAACAATGATAGACATCTCAGCATCGTGCTCCAACCTTAGCAGCTTGATTTTAGGCTAAAATAATGGTTATACAAGCATTACAATTTCTTTAAGGATGTATGGCAACTAAGTTATTTACTACTGTTCGAATTGAAACTCACTGATATTGTAAAGGAAAATATCGAGAACTTTTTGAGATTAAAAAAACAAAATTTGCCCACGTGAATGCTGAGATAAACGAATTCAAAGTTGGGTCGTTTAACACGGGGAACATAGGACTGTACGTCCAAAATTCCCTTTACATTGGCAAAAAAGGTATTTCCGGAGTACTCTTTTGTAAAAAAAACTTTTGTGCGGTATCGCTGTAATATGCATGATACGTTAAAAAAAAATCGACATGTGCCCATATATTTTGCGAGATATTACGAGTTAAATGGGACCGTTTTCGTATTTCTTTAGCTCGTATGTCGTAACCACGACAACGTCAGGGAAAACGTACATCAAATCAGCAACTAAATTTGCAGTTAAAAATTGAAAATTCTTCTTTCTGTACCGCATGTTTTACTTTGAGCTGTGGTAAATCTCCTTTTTAGCTTCAATGAATACTACAATTATTTTATTTAGTCTTTAAATGCGATTTTTGCAATTTGCATAATCAGTTCTGTAACGACTCTGCAGTAGCTGCCATACATCCTTAACATCCTAAAATTCTCAATCGAATGTTGGATTCACTGTCACGGAAGTGACAGATTGTCAGTGGATATGATAAATATTATGTCACTTCCGTTTGTTTCTCGTACCGTGTTTCACATTCTAAAATAAAAATAGGCTTTAAAAATCTTTCCAAAGCGTACCAACTCTTTACTCGCCGAAAATGCCACATCTTCAAATACGAAAAAAATTCTTCTGCCGAGAGAAATTCTCCTCTGCATCATACAAAAAAAAATACGATCGAAAAAAGAAAATACACTCTTACTCCTGTACGCATAAACGTCAGTAAATGTTGACGTGTGCATGTGTCTACCGAGGGGAGTAAAAATGAGAATCGTTCGATAAATCAGCGATACACTTCTAAAACAACGTATCATAGCAGTACAGTTAAATCGTATCGAGGGAAAAAAAAGCGGCGGCATCTGTCAGATCGAGTTTATACGTTGACGGACACGAAATTTTTTTCCGTGCCATCGAGTCATAAATAAACGTCAGTGATATCGGGAATCGCGAAAAAAAACAACGCTCGCTAAAAAAAAACAAAAAATACGGGGATAAAAAACCGGGCGTATAAAGTCAAGAGTCTATTCGTAGCGTCGCGATAAATCAAACATATACGGGCGTCAAAGTTTCTGGATGGCTTCGCATTGCCCGGATCAATGGCGCGGGTGGACGTGATATGTTGTACAAAAAAAAAATAGAATCAAAACCGAGCGAATTCAGTACAGAAATGTACCAGAAGTGAACCCCTCCATTCGCCCGCGCCCCCTCGTGGTATAAATTGGCGTATGTGGCCGAGACTTAACTGGCAAATCGATTGGCGATACGAATTGTTCACACTTCGTCCATTTGGACAATACCAAAAATAGTGTACCTTTTGAAAAAAAAATGTTTTCACCTTCTATTGCAAATTCCAGTCGCCACTCTCACGTAATTAATTTACGTGTTGCGGTTCGCAATTACTGCAGCGAAAATGTCATTTTATCACGATGGAGAGAGATGAAAAAAGAGCCTCGGTGACATCGTATTTTTGTTACAATTAATTAAATGGTAAAGCTTCAGTATATCCCAGACGAATGAAAACGACAACTCTTTGCACTCGGCTACACATTAATTAACTATCTTTTTTTATACTTGTAGGTGAGTACTAAACTATGTACTAATTTCGGTGAGAAAAAGATCGAGATTTTTAGATTGGGATTTTAAGGGAGTTAAAATTGTTAGGAATATGATTTTCATTCTGTCACCATCTTAAATAACGGGATATCGGGATACATCTTTGTACAGCGATAGAGTATCGCACAGTGTAGGGGGGCGCAAATTTGAGCTCTATTTTTTAACTTTTTCTCACCATCCAATTATCTACGTGAGAGAAAAAAATAAAGAAAAAAATAAAGAAAACCATAAAGACGTTATAGCTAAGTTAAAAAAAAATTGTCGCGACAGCTGCGAGCGGTTAAAAAATATTTGGAGGTCGCTCAAGCCTCCTAAAAATTCAAAAAATCGATTTTTTTTTCTCATTTACCTCTCATCGATGAATTTCACGCTTGACAATTTCAAAATTAAGCTCGCGAAAGATCTGGCCGTTCAATGAATATTGAGTGGTCGCTCAAGAGCTGCGAAATATTCAATTTTCGCCAATTATGTTTACTCTTCTCATTTATTAAATTGACGCTTAGTATAATTTTCAAAACAATTAATCGTTTTTCTTTAGAAACAGATTTTTCAAATTTACCACGCACTACTAACCCAAGAATTATAATATTTCTACTCATAAAATAATTCTTTAAAGCGTCCGTAAGCAAAATTATAGGTCCCCTGTTTTATCGGGTTGGAAGTATGAGGTAAAATAAAAAAATCTGTTTCTAAAGAAAGAATAGATTGATTGTTTTGAAAATTTCACAAAGTGTTAAATTTATGAATGAGAAGAGAAAAAAAATCGCGACAATTGAAAATTTCGAAGCTCTTGAGCGACCACTAAATATTCATTGGCCGACTAGAGCATTCGCGAACTTAAGGGGGCAGGCCACTTTGAAAATTTCAAAAAATCGAAAGCATGCAAGACTTGAAGAAATCGACGATGATGAGCAATCAGAAGGGATTTTGTACGGTGCAGGAATTGCCGATTGAGTTAAGGTATATAAGAGTTTTTCATAGTATAAACTGCAAACGCGTTTGTCTCGAAACAACGTTTTCACAATCTAGCTCCATCGTATCTCTAAAACTAATAAACCGAGTCTCTTGAAATTTGAAACTCTTGAAAAACTGCGACAAAATGCGTTTTTTAAATACTTTTTTCGTTTTTCATCTGCAATTTTTTTATTTTTTGATAAAACTTTATATCCGAGAGTCATTTTGTAGCTGGTGTAATACTGAATCTAATGGACTTTGATTTTTTTTTGTTTCAGACAAGCCGTTGCCGAATTGTGATGGAGCTACCTAGCCCACCTATTTTTGAGGCGATACGTTAATACGTTAAAACGTTTTGGTACTTAAAAATGAATAAAAATGAATTAAACAATTTTTTTACTGTATTTCAAGACTTTATTTATCAAGCCCAACAACTTTTATATTCATATAATATCTTTTATAAAACCCTCAAAAAAAAATCGCGGAAATAGCCTTTTTTCGTGGCTCCAAAGTGGACTGACCCCTTAATTAAAACATTATAAGCCGTAGATTTCACGAGTGCGAAGTGCGAACGAAACGTCTTTTCGATGGAAATTTGAATTTTTGAGAGGCTTGAGCGACCTCTAAATATTTTTGGACCGCTCGCAGCTTTTGCGACAATTTTCATTTTCTTTAAAGTAGATAATTGTACGGTGACAAAACGGAAAACATAGAGCCCATATTTGTGCCAACCTAGTGTACATTCGTATTCAATTTTTCGAAAATCGGTTAAATATTTCAGATTCTAAGTAAGTGGGAATTTCCAGAAAAAAAAGCTTTTTACACTGTAACATAAAGAAAATGGAATACCGTTGACAATACGTTAATTCGATTATTAGTCTCCGAAACGTTTACCGAATGCATGTGTCATACACGTTGCATTAGGACTGAATTCTGATAAAATCGTTGAAAACTTCAGATTTCAAAGGCGATTTGATCTACAAAGTATTCGGATTTCAAGGGAGCTTGGATTTTTAGAAAATCCTCATCCCGTGCTGTAACTTTCTCACGATTTGAGGTGCCCAGATGAATTTCTCCAAACACAGTTACGATGTAATCTTCCCATCAGAAATGGATCATTAGCAATGTTTTTTATCGCATTATCAAAATCCCGCCCATAAACAAAAAAATTCTACCATTCACAAACATGCTCAATGTTCTCGAATAATTGAATTAGTCTGTCAAAGCTTCCACCAGGCGAAATATAATTCCCAAAAACCGACTACCCTCGTAGACAAAGCTTTGCGAAATAAAATGATGAGAAAACGATGTGCCAGTTTCTCGTTTTGTTTTTCTGTTTTCTTTCCGCGTGGACATCCATTGTCGCGTAAAATTCTCGAAAAAGGGGTATTTCGCGCACGAGCATCCAGTATTACGGAATGTGGAGAATTTTCGTTAAACAAAAAGCTAGACCGGGAAGCTTTTTTATCCGGCTGATGTACGAGAGCTTGCGCGTAGACGTCATAGGTGGAGCCGGATAACTCATTGTCACGTGACCCGTATCGTGATGTCGCTCGAGGCACTTTGTCCGAAACAACAAAGGGTTAATAATAATGAAGATAATGACGACTGCAGTGGTAATACGAACCGTCCATTAACGCGACGAGATGAGAGCTCGACGTCGCATTCAAAGTCCTGAATTAATTCCTCGCATGTTCGCGAAAATGGGGACACAATAATTGTCATATTGAATTTTCGGCGGCTAGGGGAGGCTGATAACAAAATAATCGTTTATTAGGTCTTTTGTGGTATGATTGATCGGCGAAATTCCATATTGCAAATAGACTTAGGGGAGAAGTGATGATTCGTCATTACGAGGTTAAATATTGACGCGGATGGGGGATGAGGGTGGCACGTAGGACACTCTCGTGGATCAATATGAGGGTCATACAGTCGAGACGTACCAAGAGATGGACGGAGAACGTGCAACGTACGGGGGAAGGCAAGAGTAAGAGAGAGACGGAGAGCCGTGAAAATCCCACGATATTGTGGCTGCCGCGCTATCGGCTCTTCAGCTGAAACTGGCTCGAGGATGGAATGTGCTTTTCTCTGTTCCTGTAGCGCCCGGTAGTGCTGCACCGGCATGTTTCGAGTGTCTCCTCGTCGTCGTCGTCGTCGTCGTGGATTTAATGGAGCCCGAACGCCACCCCCGATGTGGTGGGAAGCTCTAAACCTCGAAGACCCTCGGGGTCAGACCAAGACTCTGTACTTAAGGTGCGCAAGAGCTTCTCGAGCTGCCGCTATGAGGGGTCATACCGACTCGGAGAGAAAACGGAAAAGGGATTGAAGGCGTAGGGCTTTTGGATGTGATGTATGTATGGCTGGAGAAATACGGGGTAATTTGAACCGATATTTTTTTCGGAAACAAAGACATCGAATTTTTTCTCCTTGAAGCACTTTTTTATAGCTTTTTGCAACATTTTGTTGATTTCAAAGTTCTGACAATTCTGTGATTTTTTTTAAATTTGTTTTAGCTGCCAAACATTCTGTTGATTATCTTCAAAGTTTTAAAATTCTTGAAAGAGTTTGAATTTATTTTTAACATTCAACTCGAAGCTTCCTTGTATTGATTCGATTTTTCATGGGGGGTTTCAATGGGAATGCGAGCGTGCTTTTTGCGGACCGGTGGTGTTGGGAGTAGTCCGCAAAGTTTGACAAATTCTGGGAACGCTTAAGATTTTGAGGGAGTTAGAATTTTTAGAAAAATGTCTTGGGACGTTATCTCTGTAATTTTTTTATCCATGCCTTAATTTTTGTGGAGCGATGACCAAGGTATGTTCGAACTTACTTTTGTGGGTATTGGTGAAAGGGTTCGGATGTCGCGGGAGTTTGAAATTTTGAAAAAATGTCGCGACCATGTCAATTTCCAAAAATGTTATGTACTCGGGTAATTTTTGTACATTGATGGAGTATTATAGTAGAAAAGTCCCAAGTCAGTTTCGCAAAAATCGGAATAATGATTCAAATTTCAAAAAGGCTTGAATTTCCGATAAAACATTGTCTTCATAACATTCTCAAGCCTTGACATACTTGAATAATTTTGGCCTCTGGGTAGAATATTACAAAAGAAATGTAGTGATTAAATTTGGCCGGCATCGGCTAGTCTAAATTTCAAATGGGTTCAAATCCGAACAGTTCTGACTTGAAAGGAAATAATAGAAATGGCAATTCCAATCAAAGATGAATTGTTTATTTATGAAAAAAAAACCAGGAGAAAACCAAAATGGAAAGTGACGAGAAAGCCAAAGTGGAAAGCAATGAGAAAGCCAAAACGAAAAGCTATAAGAGAGCCAAAATGGAAAATCATGAGTAAGTCAAAATGGAAAGACATGAGAAAGCCAAAATGGAAAGCTACGATAGATCGAAAATGGAAAGACACGAGAAAGCGAAAATGGAAAACTATGAGAAAGCCAGAATGGAAAGTTACCTCACTTGCGATGCTATCAGCCTGACGATGAAGATTCCAAAAAATGTGCGAGAGAAAAGGTTGATTCGAATTGGCCTCCACGCTACTGAGCAATGGCAAACCCAACGCAGTTCAATATCCGGTCCAATTTTGCACAACCCATCTATATACTTACCGAAACCCTTGAGGGTTGATCCAGAGGGCTATACATATCATCGCCCACCAATGTGCCCCTGTACAGCTGTACGTTCACCACCTACACGTATACGCGCATGTGCACCCAGTGCCATAATCCTACACCTATAAGAAAACGGCATGGCAGCACGCTTGGGCACCGAAATAAAATCCATTTCGTCCATATGTCGTAAAAGACGATGGGGTAGCATAAGGATATCCGGAGGCTTTTGCCCGTAACAGTACGAGAACGAGCGGGACAAACCTGGCGGATGGCGAGAACTGGACAGAGAGGCGGACCGAGGTGAGTCAACGTGGGAGTAAACTTCCCACGAGCCCCGCAGTTGATTCATGACGGTCCGGCAACCTTTCCACGAGCAAAGAGTAGTCTATGGTCCGGTAGAACCTCCAGTGCGAGGACACCACAATCGCGAACCCTTAACCAACGCCCTGCGCCTCGAGTTATATAGGGGCAAGTCGAACTCCGCGATTTTATAACCCTCGGTCTCGGTTTTTTCCCGCCCGTTCTGTTTTTCACTCCCTCTTCCTCTACTTTGCTGCAATTAAAAGGGTCCCGTACAGCTATAGTGCAGAAAGCTATAAGCTGTGGCGGCTGGAGGGAGCTAACGTCATAATGGAAGGCAGTGGGTAGCGAGCCAGGATGGCGAAATAATTTACTCTGGTCTTGACGCAATTATGTAGAAAAACATTACGTTTTATTTGTTCACTCTTCCTCTCTCTTTCTCACTGCCTCTGTATGTTACAGAATAATGTACAACGAAAAAAAACGACGCATCATGATCAATGATGGGATGAAGAATGTTGTCGGATCAGCTGAAAGCTCGCCTAACTGGAATGACGTTATCCGATACAAGCTCTTCCTGTCATCGCGGATGAACCTTCTCTAGCTCGATCTTATAAATTACTTAAAGATTAGACTTTTAAATAAATTTGTGAATTATTTGCACCCGAAGGTAGGGGGATGATTGGACGAACTATACAAGTGAGGGTTGTCTGGGTTTGATTTGTGGGAACCGATTTGTCAATTGTCCAATTTGGTGGCGGTTTTTTCATCATACTGAACGGAAGGCACCATTGGCGGTTTGAAGCCGTACTCGATCTTCGATTGTCTGAAGGCTCCTGGCCCAGTTTGGTAATGCGGCGAGTTATCCTGTTGCCTGGCACGTCTGGACGAAGTGGACAAAGTTGGGGCTGACGCGGGCCGAGTCACGGCCGTCGAGTATTGCTGCTTGTGCGGCAACTGCTGTTGTTCAATGGAACTGCGGGACCTGACGACTTTTAGCTGAGAATTTGCTTTCAACGAAGGAACAGGCCCGACGTACTCATCCTTACCGACAGACTTGTCGTCGCTCTGTCGGTAAAAAGCGTGTCTGCGATTCGTGCCGGAATAATTGTGAATCGGGTGAGCGAAGGATGGCAACTTTGAGGTGTACCCGTGGTGGACTTTCTTTCCGAATGTAGAATGCCGCTGGATATTATCCAAGCCTAACGACGACTTGTCGTGGGAGAAATTTTCCCATCCGTTGGATCGCTGATGGTCGCCGTTGCTGGATGCCACTGCTCCGCTGACGAATGGTATCGCTGGCTTGTCGTAATTGTAGCCTTGGAAATCTTGGGTCGCGTTGGAACGTCCACGATCACGATTGTGATTACTCACGAGGGAAACTCCATAGAGGGGAACTGACACGGTACTCTGACCTCCGTAGAGACCCTTCGATGACTGCGGTTTCATAATCTGCTGATAACTCACCCCGTAACGAACACCGTAAGGCACCTGAACCGTATTCTCGACGTATTTCATCACCTCAACGGGATAGGGAAGCTTGATGGGAACCTGCACTGGATATGGCTGAGGGATGTGAACTTTTTTCTCAACGATCTTCTCGATCGTAACCGGTACGTGAATCGGTTTCTCGACTATTTTCTCCACTGGATAAGGCTGAAGTATGTGTACAGGGTAGGGTTGGGGGACGAGCCTCTGGACCGGATAGGGCACCTTCTTCTCTATTATCTTCTCTATGTGCACCGGATATGGCTGCAGGATCTGCACCTGTTTCTCGATAATCCTGTCAACTGGTACTTGTATGTGAATTGGATATGGAACTTTCTTCTCGATTATTTTCTCAACCGGATACGGCACTTGTCTCTCGATAATCTTCTCCACCGGATAGATCACCTTCTTTTCGATTATCCTGGGAACCTCAACGGGATACGGTTGTGGCACGTGAACAGTCTTTTCTACGATCCTGTCGCCTGTCAACGGGCTATGGTGACTGGATAGCCCTGTCTGAGACATATTGGAAACGGCCTGAATCGCATCATTCGAACTTCCTGGATGATTCCTCAGACTGGTGTACAATTGGGCCCAGGGCAGGACCCGTGATGGTTGCTCCTCAGGTTGTCGCACTCCCGACTCGTCCACGTTCTCCTGGACTTGGTAACTTTCGTGCTCTTTCGGAGAGTCCTGTGCCGAGTGATGTTGATGCTGCGCCACTTGATCCTCAGCTTCGGACCACTCGCTAGCGCTGAAGTATCGCTGCACACCGTCAGATTCACTCAATATTTTCTGTAGCGGAGACAGCACTTTTTCAGATTGTTCCGCAGCTTTGTAACGCGCAACATCCTGTTGCCATTCACCAGACGTTCCATTGTCTTTGGCTTGAATGCCCGTTGGATACACCTTGACATTTATACGTGGTGCTTTGGCTGCCATGTACTTGACTTCCGGTATACCGTCCCTTATTAATTGGATTATCCTCGGAGCATCCTCGTCTCCCGGTAACAACGTTGGAAGCCCATTATTTCGCTCGATCGGATAATCGGCCAATTCATTGTCTTGACGAACCAAGTTACCGTGATAAACCGAGCCACCAATGAGCGATGAATCTCGAATGTTACCCAACGATAACTGAGTGCCGTGAGATTCACGAGTCGCCTCCTCTTCACGATTATATGCCTGCGGAGGGCCATGAAGCTGTTTGGCATTCCCGGCGTCCTGTAACTCGACGTAACTGCCGCTCATCTCCTCTGCCTCCTTCGTTCCGTCTAGCTCGTGTACCACCTCACCAATGTTCTTCTCCCTCTGCTGGTTCACCCCTTGCTCGCGGTTGTGATTGATGCCGGATACCTGTGTGATCACTTGAGGCAGATAATGTATTTCGCGCACGGGAGCATTCTGATATATCTCCACCGACTTCTGAATCTCAATTTGCTGATCCTCCTGGTTTCCATCGAGGGTGGGTGCATCTCTCGCGGAATTGCTCGCGGTCTCGTCGATTCCTATCGACTCGCTCTCCAACATCGGCTGACCAAACGCGGGATTTATCGTCTCGTAAAGCTTCGATCTCGTCTCCTCGGCCACGATCTTTCCTAATTCATTACCCCATCCGGTTGAGAAGTGATTCACGGCAGACGCTTGGCTGTCACCGTCGATGTTCTCGGTCACCGGTGCGGGTGATTTACCCTTCGGACTTTCGGCTCCTATCGACTCCGCATGATCGGCATTTACCAGCCGAACACCAGCTTGTATGGGATTCAGAACCACCGAAGATGTCGTTATGGGGCCCTGATACACCTGAAGCTTCGGAGTCATCAGCAGCGCTCCGGAATCTTGCCTGATCGATGACGGATACGCGCTCGATGCGCTTGGCACCAACGTGCTGGTCTCCTCATCGTTGCACGGAAATGCCGTACTGTAGCCGGGACCTTTGCCGGTTTCGTTGCTCGTCAGTTCGGCAACGACAATGGGCTTGGAGCTGTAGGTCGACAGTGTAGCTGGTGTCGATGAACGTGCATTCGACGAATCTCTTATCTCCGACTCTAATGATTGTCTCAGCGCAACGTACAACTGATGGTCGACACTCTTCTCGTAATTCAAGAGCCCTGGCTTGCTCATTCGTTCCGCTTCGTGGATCAAGATGGTGTTGTTTTCGTCAACCGCCTGGTCTGACAACTGCCAATCACTGGCTATCAGAGAATTGACACTTTCCCCTATTTCGTGATCCCTTACGGCGTTGGGGAAGATCTTTGCGAATATTCCGGCATAGCTATCCGAAGTCGAGTCCTCGCGATACCCGACCCCGCTCATTGGGTATCTGTAATTGGTGGACGATACTTTTGGACCAACCGAATTGTTGACATCCTCGATCTCGGAAGTTGATGCGATCATCGGACGTTCCACGTTGTTCGGACCCAACGCGTTGATTGGACGCGCTGTTGGGACGTTCGTAGACGTGTATGAAGACACCCCGTGTCTCGTGGCTTTATCGGAGATTCGTAAAATCGACTTCGCAGTGGTGATTTCGTATGAAGCTGGAAGCGTGCTCGAGGCAATGTCTCCACG
>CALYCA010000023.1:0-16911 GCA_944452715.1 Ophion slaviceki | reverse complement strand
AATATTTTTGTATAAAACTGCTCACAAAATTAAAATTTTTTGATTCATCAGAAATTCCGTACGTACTTCTCTGCGAAATGCAATTAGGAACATAACTTTTAAATTTGAAGTAAATCGAGTGAAAATTGTTGAAGTTATTAGTCACGCCATGGAAAAAAGCTGTTTCGACAAAAAAACGCGTTTAAAGTTTTAGGTACTCCATGGCTGTGCCAGAGGTGGACTTACGTTCCACGATCAAAGTCGGAGAAAAAAAAAATTCTTGCTATAAATCGAATAGTAACTTATTCTTATGATAAAGCACCGTTTTAGGGAAAAAATCGATTTTTAAAAACTTCTACTGTGGCCTTACCCCTTAATTCACAATTTCTAGTAGCATAGTATTGCATTTGCACGAGGGCATGGGGAAAGTGTCGAAAACCGGTGCCGATACGGACGACTATATTTTCATTGAGTTTCCGGCTGCGTCGACCAGCGGAAACTCGGTAGAATCGTCGTGTCCCGCTTGATCGTTGGGGTGCCAGTGCAGTCACTCATCCGAGTATTGGCCCAGGTCAACATAGCTCGATATCGGAGTTTGCCGAAGCCGCACGCCGACGGCGCGTTCACGATTGTCGGCAACTCATTACTTCTTGTTTTGTTATTTTTTCAGTCGGTTTTTTTATTTTACTTTTTACTGTCCAAATCTTTGAATTTATCGATTGTTTCATTTTTATTTTTACCATCCCAATTTTCGAATTGATGAATTTTTTATTTTTATTTTTGCTATCAAAATTTTTCAATTTATCTACGTTTTATTAATTCAATTATTATTTTTAATGAAATTTTGTCGGTATCAAGATTATTATCATAATTATTATTTTGTATTTAATATTATTATTGATATCATCATCATTATTATTATGTGAGATTTGATATTATTGTTATTATCATTATTAAATATTATGTATTATATTTTTGAAAAGATTTTATTTGAATTTTTACTGTATTTTTGGCCTTCTTGGCAAAGCTCAAAATTTATATCGAGTATTTGGGTCGCCGAGGCGGGAAATTAATCGATCCGTCGTTTAGCGCCACGAGAACGTGGACTAATCCCAATTGGTGTTACGCTACATCGGGCTAGAAACGACGTTCCGTGATCTCTGATGCTTCACGAATGTGTAAGTCGCGACTGTTGCCCCGGATTAACCTCGTGTTGAACCATTAAACCGTTTGGGGTTGGGGGGCGGGATTTTTGAAAAATGGAATTTGAGAGTCGGAAAATTGGCCGAGCTCGAATGGGTAATCAAACTGATCGATCCGATCATAAGCAAGTGATGAATGAATTGCGTGGATAAAGGAATGACCGAATAAAAGAACGAGTAAATTAACGAAGCAATATACGAATAGATGAATAAATTAATGAATTAACTAAATGAAGTAATTAATTGAAGAAATTAACAAATGTATAAATGAACAAGCAAATTAGTTGAGAGAGGACTGTGACGGGCCGAAAAAGATCGTTTTTCCATTTTTTTTGTGTATTAGATCATTTATTTGGCATTTGGAAAAAAGGTTTGTCATTGAGCATACAAAAATTAAAAATTAACAAAATTTATTAATGTAGTCTGAAAAATAAAAATGTTTTATATTCTATATAAATATAATTCTCGTTATAAGTAGCCGGTTTTCGAAGAAAAACAAATTTCACATACTGGCGGGTATTCGAAAAAATGTAATTTTGGCGAAATCTTAACTTATATTCGGGGGCTCACAAAATACAAAATTTCAACAACAACAAAAACTGCTACGTACGACGATAGCGACTGCAATTACGGGACTTTTGTTTTTTTTTTAAATTGAAAATCGGACAATTATAGCTAGAATTATGATTCCGGCCAGGTCGAAAAAAAACGCGATTGGAAGTTTTAGTATACGTAAATCATTGCGCTGTCTACTTTCAGTAAATCGTCTGTAACTTGGTCAATTTTCAATATTTTAACTTGAACATTTTTTCACATATTCTCAATTATGTGTACTTTGAGAAAATGCAAAAAAAAACGATTTTTCAACATATCACAGCGGCGACAGGTAAAAAATTGAACGATCGCCTTATCGAATAATTGGACAAGTGAATGAAATCAATAAATCGAATTTAATTAACGAAATCAATTTTTTAAATTAAATTAATTAAACAAAAAATCGAATAAAATGAATAAATTGATTTCAATGAATGAAAAAAAAGAATCAAGTATAATGAATTAAAAAAATAAATCGAAAAAAAACACGAGCTAATTCCAGTTATTTAAAATCCAATTCATTTCCGTTCGTATCGTAATTATAATAATTCGTTTTTTTTTTAAATACTAATTTTGTCGATTCCAAATCCATTTACGTTACTTCATTGTTGTACTAGTATAAATCAGGCTGTCCTCAATCAAATTCTGTATTTATCATTAAGTCAGTAATTCCGATTACCATTAATTAATTGGATGCCGATAATAAGTCACTGAGAATCGAAGCTGGTGGTGTGAACGACGTATGGAACAACGTGTAATAAGAGTAGGAAATGGAGGTGAAAGCACGAGTGTGAGGTATGAATTCTATAGTGATGAAATCACGATGAATCATGATTAATCGCAACGCAAGCAGACGCGCATAAATACATATACAGGGTGTCCTGTTATGAATGGATAATCCTGCAAACGTCAATTGGTCAGATCATGTCCTACTATATGCTGAAATTTTAGTTTAGTAAAAGTCCCACGTTTTTCGAGACAAAATGATAATTTTTTTACCCGGTTTGAAACAAATACTGATATTTATTTGTTTTATCTAGAAAAGACTTCTTTTTAACCTCAAATTAGAGCTCTATTTTTTTTCTTTTTCTCACTATTCAATTATCTACTTTGAAGGGCTATACCAATGTGAACGCTGAAAATTTGGGTGATTTTCGGGAATTTTTTGGAAGAAAAGTACTCAATTAAATGTTCCGGAAAATTAAGAATATATTTGGCTATATTTGACCTATATTACATAATTTTTTCACAGAAAAATATTGAAATCCAAGCGACTTATGCGCTGCCTTCGGAGGCGCCAAAAAGAAGTTGCTCCACTGCTGACATGATTCCGGCCGATTGAGTAGCTGAAACCGAAAAAGGAAAAAATGTCGTTAAACTGGAAGGTATTTCCTGTACAATGACGTAGGATTTTCGAAAAATATCAAAATCTAACAAAATGGCGTAGTTATGAAAAAAAGTCTGTTTTCTTGCCTATAAAATGGTCGTTTTTTCAATGCCAAATCGTCAATTTTCATCCAATCAAAAATATCCTACGTCATTGTAGAGTAAATATATTCAAGAGTACTCAGTTCAAATTTCAAGTCAATCGGATAATTGCTCGTTGAGTTACAATGTCGGCAAATTTGAAAAATCTCATTTCGAGAAAAACGCGTTTAAAGATTTAACCATCGATTTTTGCAAGATAAAATGATATTTACAATAAAAACTGCTTATCAGTCATACCTGGCCCATACAATGGACTGTCGAAAAAGGCAACAAAAAAATCGATTTTTTGAAAGTGTCACGCTGGTATAGCCCCTTAAGGTGTTACCCCCACTTGTAGCGCAAAAAAAGGCCTTTTTCATGAATTTTTTAAAATAAAATTACAAAACTTTTTTAATCGATCAATATACCATCTTAAAGAACACATCTTGAAGAACTTTCAGTAATTTTTTTATTGAAAAATATTACATTGCTTAGTGGCAAATGGCCGTCAATGAAATAATGTTTTTATATACACGGTTTGCGGTGACCAACATTGCGGCGAAGTGGATCATCTGAAAAAAAAATGCGGATGGATTTAGTCAAATATAAGTATAAACTAGTCTTTAATCGAAGGATTTTAAAAAATATTCATTTTTCACAAAATGGCGGATAGTCAAAGTTAATGGTTCGATTTTAACGAAAAAAACCGCCGTTTTTGGCTATAAAACGGCCATTTTTTTTCGAAAAAAAAATCGAACGATTAAAGACTACATTTTTATGTATTAAATAAGCCTGCAAAATTTCAAGAAGATCGGTTCATTAGTGTTCAGGTAATCTTGGTCACCGACGTCAGAAATGCCATTTTGAGAAAAACGCGTTTAAAGTTTCAATTTCAGTTTACACGAAGAAAATATTTTTTTTTGTAAACTTACATAGTCATCTATTCCGGGCCCATACAGAAGTATGGGCCCGGATACTTATACTTCAAAAAATGCAATAAAAAAATCTTTTTTTTTTCAAAATCGCAAGTGGGGGTAACCGTTTAAAGAGAAAAAAAAATTGTCGCGTAAGCTGCGAGCGGTCGAAAAATATTTAGAGGTCGCTCAAGTCTCCCAAAAATTCAAATTTTCATTAAAAAATTGATTTTTTTTTCGTTCCCTTCTCACCTATGAATTTTATGCTTTATAGTTTCAATCTAAGCTCGCGAAAGCTCTAACCGGTCAAATAATATTTAGTGGTGGCGATTTTTCTTTCTCTTCTCACTCATAAATTTAACACTTTGTCAAATTTTCAAAACAATTGATTCTTTTTTTCTTTAGATACGGATTTTTTAAATTTACCTCACCCACAAATTTACTAACCCGATAAAACGAAGGACCCATAATTTTGTTGACGGACAAGAGCTTTAAAGACATGTTTTATGAGAACAAAGATTATAATTCTTGGATTAGTAGTGTGAGGTTAATGTGACAAATCTATTTCTAAAGAAAAACGATTACTTGTTTTGAAAATTTTACAAACCGTCAAATTTATGAGTGAGATGAGTAAAAAAAATTGGCGAAAATTGGAAATTTCGAAACTCTTCAGCGACCACTAAATATTCATTGACGGGCTAGAAATTTCGTGAGGTTAATTCAAAAATTATAGAGCGTAAAATTCATGGGTGAGAAGTAAACGAAAAAAAAATCGCTTTTTACTAAAAATTTTGAATTTTTAGGAGGCTTGAGCGACCTCTAAATATTTTTTGACCGCTCGCAGATTTCGCGACAATTTTTTTTTGTAGAAGATAATTGGATGGTGATAAAAAGGAAAAAAAATAGAGCCCAAATTTGTGCCACCCTAATATACATACATGTGTATGTAAATATATAAATGAACACGTTTAAACTTCCGCGTGCTTTTTATCATCAATCCAATCGTTTTTTTCTGCTATTGAATGTCTGTAAGCCTATTTGAATCAACGCCATCTTTTTCCATCGGAAAAAGTGCATATATCTGGTGATGAGACATTAGTGGTTGGCCGTTCGGGCTTCGGCTTCGGCAATCTCCCATATCGAGCTTCGTTGGCCTGGGCCAATACTCGGATGGGTGACCGCACTGGCTCATTTCACAAAATATAGTCGTCCGTATCGGCACGGGTTTTCGACACTTTCCCCGTACCCTCGTGCAGATGCAATACAGCACTCGGCAACTCTCCGTGGGAGGGGTCACCATGCTACTGGAAATGGTGAATTAAAAACACCGACAATGGTGGATGTGCGTAAAATCGTGTGCGAATTTAACAATTTGTTTTCGTATGAAAAAGTGATCCATTCATAAAATGAATTACACATCTATTAACAATGAATATCAAGCTGTTAGAAAATACATATATATTTTTTTTCGATGTTCAAAATGGCCGACTACTCGAAACTTCTCGAAACAGCTTTTTTCCAATTGGCGTGACAAATAACTTCAACAATTTTCACTCGATTTACTTCAAATTTAAAAGTTATGTTCCTAATTCCATTTCGCAGAGAAGTACGTACGGTATTTCTGATTAATCGAAAACTTTTCATTTTATGAGCAGTTTATGAGCAGTTATAGCGAAATTTTTCACTGAAAATTCATTTCTTAAGGGAAGATATACACCTACGAGCCGGAAAAAAGGTCATCTTTGTGAATTTTTTCAAGGAAAACTGTTTGAAATTTCGGATTGGGGTTTTAATTATCTAAAAGTATATACAATAAAAAATATGTTTAATTTTCTTTATTAAAAATAACAAAAATATACAAGGATTTTGTATGATCCTTGGAGCGTCGTAAAAAAATCTGCGTATACGGTACCCACTGGCGTTTCTTCAAAAATCATCTTAAAAAAAAATCGAAAAGATGATTAAATTAGACACTATAATCTAGTAGTTGTCATAGCCGATTTTGACAATATCGATTTATGACAAAATGGCGGATGTTTGAACATAAATAGTGATTTTTGGGCCAAAAATTAATTATAATTTTGCCTATAAAACAAAAACTAAGTAACGGAAAAAAAATCCTATGACAAGTACTAGATAATGGTGTATAGAATAACCACAAAAAACCTCAAGGCAATCGGTTCATTGGTTTTCGAGAAATTTTGGGTACCCATTTGAAAAACGTGGTTTTGAGAAAAACGTGTTTGAAAATTTGGGAATGAATAAATCATGGAATTTGTCAACTTACATGGAATCATCGATACCAGGCCCATAGTGTAGGTCTTCTACGGTCGACGCTAAATGTCACCATTGACCACTGGCTCTATGATGGGCCTTCACAGTTGGTCTATCTAGGAGTTAGTCTATCTAGAATATTGGGCCGTGAGTTTGTTTGGGTTTGTTTGGGTGCGTGATAAATATTCAACCTATATCGGGCCAAGATTGGCCCGAGATTGGTACTTATGGATACATATTTCATGGAATAACCTTGAAATAAATTGTGATTTGCCTATATGACAGGTTTCAAAATTGGTATATTTTACTTATGTTGGTTATTTACAAATGCCAATAATAGGCCAAGACTTGATTACAAAAACTGAACTACAAAATATAGACGATTAATATATGACGTGCCAGTTATTTGCCTATTCCGGCACAATATACAGATAATGAATCACCCAAGGCTTAAATAAAATAAAAGCAGGTATGGTCTGACCCACTTAGCCAATAAAGGGCTTAGATTAATTAAATGTAATTTCCAGTATTCTACCATTGCCAGTTTTAAAATTGGCAAATTTCGATGAACTATCACGGCTGTTTATTGGTTTTAACAGATGGGCCCGGATAGGTTTTAGTAATGGGCTGATATTGTGCCAGTTCTCAATTTATAACGGAACAATAATGGGCCAATGCAATTGGCAATACCTCAGCATCACCAGTTTAAAAATTGGCAAATATTGTTTATCTATCATGACTGTTTAATGAATTTAAAAGATGGGCCATGATAGGTTTTAACTATGGGCCGATATTGTGTCGGTTTTCAATTTAGAACGAGACGATAATGACCCAATGTAATAGCCAGTATTTTAGGATTGCCAGCTTTAGGATTGGCAAATTTAGTTTAACTATCACTGCTGTTTATTGGTTTTGAAGGATGGGCCAGGATAATCTTTAGTAATGGGCCGATATTGTGCTGGTTCTCAATTTATAACGAGACAATAATGGGCCAATGTAATGGGCCTGTATTTTAGCATTACCAGTTTTTAAATTGGCAAATACAGTTCAACCATCACGGCTATTTATCGGTTTTAAACGATGGGCCGATATTGGTGCCGGTTTTCAATTTATAACGGAACAATATTGGGCCAATGGAATTGTCAGTATTTTAGTTTCCCTAGTTTTTAAATTGGCAAATTTAGTTTAACTATCACGGCTGTTTATTAATTTTTAAAGATGGGCCAGGACAGGCTTTAGGGATGGGCCGATATTGTGCCAGTTTTCAGTTTAGAGCAGAACAGTAATGGGCCAATATTATTTCTCTTTTGTGGGCTTATACGATGGTCCCAATATTGGCCTGATCGTAACATTGGGCAACTCATGGCAACTTCTACATGGGACTTACCAAACTATAATACAAACAGTTATCACATGCACTTCTCGAGTAATTATTTTCTGTATCATGTTTATTATTATTCCCAAAACCATTATATTTTGCTCTTTTCAGATTCGATAATTCATAGATGTTCTCTTGACTAGTTAATCCGCTAGTACTACCTTAACAGGTTATCCCTAGTTGAAACAGTCGAAAACAGCTCATTTTTTGGATTTTTAAAACAGAAAATCGTGATGATGAATTTCTACAAAAATTAGCTATTTAGGAAAGTATCATTTGAAGAATACTCTGTAATTATTTTGTGTATAAATATTGAATTATAATCGATCAACCGTTGATGTCCGGGAAGCACCCCTCGAAAACTTTTACAGTGCGCAATGCCCTTCTGAACCAGGTTATCTAAAATAAAAAAATCAAACAGATTTCGTCATTACATTAGTTTATCCTGTGATTAATCGAAGAAATTTCTGAATTATCAAATAATAAAAAATGGCGCGTGTTCAAGTAACAGTCGTGTTTGCGAAAAATGAGCATTTTTCGGTCATCAAATCGGATACATCGGAAAAAAAACTTCGATCCAATACTATATTGTCACAATTGGAAAAATCCGCAAACATGTCAGAAAAATCGATGCAGTCGTTTTTGCGATATTTTGCTCACACTGAGAGAAAAAACCAATTGAATCAAACAAATATATTAGTTGATCCAGTTAAATGTGCTGCTGCGGAGTGCCATCGATATATGAGATTGATACAATACTATAAAATATTGAAAAATGTGATTGATTTAAATAACATATTGTTTTAGTTAAAAAAGTTCTTCCGTTCTCTGAATATCTACATCATCCTTCAAATAAAATTATATTCTATTGAAATCATTCTATATACAATCCGTAGATTTATTGGATGAAATAATTAAGCGGTTGCTACAACATTTTTTATTACATACAAAAATATAACCAATAGAATTAATTATTTCTTTACTGCATCGAAACGAATATTCCATGGGGCGTAAGTTTTTCAATTTGTTTTAAATCTTGAATAAAAAGTGAGCATTGGAATGATCATCCACGATAATAGTGGAGAGAATATCAGATATCCAATGGAATATCCATGGAGAGAATATCAGATATTCAACTGATAAGAACAGATACCACACTTTGATCTTAGCCACAGACCAAGAAGCGATGCTCTTTAGAGTTTCTCTGGCGTTTAAGGCGTTACCCCCACTTGTAGCGCAAAAAAAGGCCTTTTTCATGAATTTTTTAAAAGAAAACTACAAAACTTTTTTAATCGATCAATATACCATCTTAAAGAACACATCTTGAAGAACTTTCAGTAATTTTTTTATTGAAAAATATTACATTTTTTAGTGGCAAATGGCCGTCAATGAAATAATGTTTTTATATACACGGTTTGCGGTGACCAACATTGCGGCGAAGTGGATCATCTGAAAAAAAAATGCGGATGGATTTAGTCAAATATAAGTATAAACTAGTCTTTAATCGAAGGATTTTAAAAAATATTCATTGTTCACAAAATGGCGGACAGTCAAAGTTAATGGTTCGATTTTAACGAAATAAACGGCCGTTTTTTGGCTATAAAACGGCCATTTTTTTTCGAAAAAAAAAATCGAACGATTAAAGACTACATTTTTATGTATTAAATAAGCCTGCAAAATTTCAAGAAGATCGGTTCATTAGTGTTCGAGTAATCTTGGTCACCGACTTCAGAAATGCCTTTTTGAGAAAAACGCGTTTAAAGTTTCAATTTCAGTTTACACGAAGAAAATATTTTTTTTTGTAAACTTACATAGAGTCATCTATTTCGGGCCCATACAGAAGTATGGGCCCGGATACTTATACTTCAAAAAAATGCAATAAAAAAAAATCGATTTTTTCAAAATCGCAAGTGGGCGTAACCCCTTAAGTAGATTTGTGGTTCGCGCTACGCTTACGAGAAACGAGCGCGCGTGCGGCTTCTAGCGGTTACTCCGAGAACTACGGGTTTCCTCGCACCGATAATTTCGGTGGCGCTCGGCCATGATTTGGTTGAATTTTTTCAACCAAATGCGCAAGAACCAAATTTTATTTTCGCACATTTTTTTAATCAATTCAGACATTTGCTTAATATTTTTCAATCAAAATAAAATATTAATATTTCAACGGATAATGTGCTTGGAAATCAATATCGGATGTGGTGAAAAAAATTAAATAACATATTTACTCAATAGAAATGTTATCTGAATCAAACGAGCGAAATTCAATTTTTCTTGTGTACTCGAATCAACAATATTCATGTTATGAATTGAAAAGCTTTTTTGTTCTTTGCAGAAAATTCATTCAAAACTATATAATTTGTTCGCGATAATTTTTCAGATCGTTTCAATAATATATTGTTCTCCGCTAACAATATAACTATTGAATGAAAAAAACTTCAAATCTTATCATGTTATTAAAGACAATAGCGTTTTGTTTGGACTGATAAATCCGATTATTTACACCAACAATTTTACAATTGAATCAACGAAATTTCATTCAACAACACTAATGATATTGGATCAATGATTTTTTTTCTCAGTGCACCGGCTTTGAAAACGTCCTCTCAAGAAAAAAGCGTTTGAATACATCTGTCAATTTTATCCGATCGCCTTGAATAATCCAGGAAACATTTGTAAAATTCTATGCTATCAAAAAATATCGGTTTTATAAAAACCGATTTTTCAACTTTTCCAACCGCGCGTACCCCTTAAGGCAGCTGTGGACGCAACCGAAAGTTGGGTTAGATTAGCGGAGTGCGCGTAAGGAGTGAAGGGAGAGGTGTCAATTCGGAAGGGTGATACGCAAAAACCCCCATGGGTGTGCGTTAGAACTCAGGGGAAACAAAATAATATGATTTTAATGCGATCAATTGAGAACAAATATTGACTTGTTCAACCGCCTGTCAGGATGTCTCTGAATAGGATTTTAGGGGCGAATTTATCTGTGTGCCGAAAGTGCGCGGGGGTGTTGAGTGGAAGGAAGTGTGAATTAGAGTGAAGCACTGAACGCCTACAATATGTCAAATATCCGCGGGGGTGTCTTGTTCCACAAAGAAGCACCGAATCCCCCGTGTGTGTGTGTGTGTGTGTTTGTTTGGGTGTGTGTGTGTGTGTGTGTGCGCGTGTGCGTGTGCGTGTGCGCGCGCGCGCGTGTGTGTGTGTGTGTGTGTGTGTGTGTGTGTGTGTGTGTGTGTGTGTGTGTGTGTGTGTGTGTGTGTGTGTGTGTGTGTGTGTGTGTGTGTGTGTGAGAGTAAGTGAGTGTGTGTGAAAGCGAGAGAGAGAACCCCTGGGACGCATGGGGGATGCCTGGTTCGTGTACGATTTACTACATGACTTCGAGTAACGCACATATACGAAGAGGGTGTAAATCACCGGGAACACGAGACAGAATCTCGGCATAGGTTATATCGAATAAACGGAAGTGAGGATGAGTCCCTTGGGAAGGAGGCTTTGGGCTTTCCGTTGCCGCGATGGCCCATCGTGTCGGGATTCTCTCGGTCACTTTTGCTCTCTGTGGGAGAGGGAGAGGGGAGGGGAGAGAGAGAGAGAGAGATCGATTGATAATATTTATAGGAATTTAAAGAAACGAAAGTTTGATATAAAATAACCAATTAATGAAATGAAGATTTGATATAAAACAAAGATAATTAATGGAAGATACGATGAGATAGTTAATACGTTATAAAAAAAACCAAAAAAAAATGGGAATGTGAAGTGGAATATGGTGGGAAATGTAATAAGGGGGAAGTCACCGTACAATGGAATCTACGATAAAAAATATAAAAAAAGCATCATGACGAAGAACGAAATAAAACAGCAAATTAAAATATAAAGTACTACTCGATGTAAACAAAAACGAAATTATAAACCCAAGATTAACTTAATAGACTTAATAATAATAATTATATATATATATATATATATACATATATATAAACGTACACCCCTCTCTCTCTCTCTCTCTCTCTCTCTCTCTCTCTCTCTTTCGCTGGTAAATCTAAATATTATTAATTAAACATGTTGTATTGTTTGAATACGAAAAATCAACTTTTATTTTTCAATACGAAAATTAACAAGTTGGAGTAGTAAAAATATTCGTAGAAAGAGTTCATACAATGCAAAATGTAAATTTATATATATATATATATATATATATATATATGGGTAATTGCACTAATTCTGTGTCAAAGTTGTACCGGGTGGTCTGAATTTAGGAAAACTAAGAAGATCATCTGAAAGGTCATATTAAAATAAGCATCCATGATTTCTTTCGAATTTTTTTATCCAATAGTTTTTGAGTAATGGCGGCTCACAGTTCTCAAATTTTGTAAAACACCAAATTTTCAATTGCCCATAACTTCCAATTATGACTAGAAGATTTTTTAAAAAACAATTTTTTAGAGAAAAACATGAACTTTTTGAAAAAAAATATGCTGAAATGCTGGGTTGTTTTAAAAATTACAAAAATCACGTTCAAAGTATAAAAATCGATTTTTCGGGTCTAGCCCCATTTTTCCTGGTTTCGTAAGTATTTTTTTCGAAAAGTTCAGAATTTTTTACATCGAAATAGATTTTAAACGAGATGGGATCTCTAAAACATCAGCCTCAGAAAAATTTAATAAAGATTTTCATTTCCCATAGCATTTATTTAAATCAACCTTAAATCATATATATATATATATATATAAATTTACATTTTGTATTGTATCAACTCTTTCTACCAATATTTCTTCTACTGCAACTGGTTAATTTTCGTATTGAAAAATAAAAGTTGATTTTTCGTGTTGAAACAATACAACATGTTTATTTAATAATATTTATATTTGCCAGTGAAAGCGAGAAGGAGAGAAAGAGAAAGAAAAAGAGGGAGAGAGAGAAAGATACAGAGGCAGGCAAATAGAAAGAGAAAAAAACCCAGAGGGAGAGAGAAGCAAAGTGGCGAGAATGAGAATTTCTAAGTGCTCAGCTGTTGCTGACTTGTCATATAAGAGCGAGCGTGCGCCGCCAGGAAATTTCTTCGTGGCCCCGTCACTCCTTCGGATCTTCCCGCGTCCCAATCTCGATTCGCTTTATGTGAAAATTCGTGTGGAATATATATATAAAAGACGAGGTAATATAGGCCGATGGATTTATTTATGAACGCCACGTCCCTCGCGTTTCGATACGAGCGAGCACGTTTTTTGTTTACGGGTTGGCTGGCTTCAACCCTGCAGAATAAATTCGTAAATTGAACGCTGAAAATTTGGGTGATTTTTGGGAATTTTTTGGAAGAAAAGTACTCAATTAAATGTTTCGGAAAATTAAGAATATATTTGGCTATATTTGACCTATATTACATAAATTTTTCATAGAAAAATATTGAGATCTAAGCGACTTATGCGCTGCCTTCGGAGGCGCCAAAAAAAAAGTTCCTCCACTGCTGACATGATTCCGGCCGATTGAGTAGCTGAAACCGAAAAAGGAAAAAAATGTCGTTAAACTGGAAGGTATTTCCTGTACAATGACGTAGGATTTTCGAAAAATATCAAAATCTAACAAAATGGCGTAGTTATGAAAAAGTCTGTTTTCTTGCTTATATAATGGTCGTTTTTTTCAATGCCAAATCGTCAATTTTCATTCAATCAAAAATATCCTACGTCATAGTAGAGTAAATATATGCAAGAGTACTCAGTTCAAATTTCAAGTCAATCGGATAATTGCTCTTTGAGTTACAATGTCAGCAAATTTGAAAAATCTCATTTCGAGAAAAACGCGTTTAAAGATTTAACTATCGATTTTTGCAAGATAAAATTATTAGAGATACGGCCTTGCAATTTTTTGCAGGATATTCTTGAAAGTATAAACCGTCGAAAAAGGCAAAAAAATCGATTTTTTTTAAAGTGTCATACTGGTATAGCCCCTTAAGAAGGGCTGTTTTAAATTGCTGGTTTTCATGATTTTTTTTCAAAAGGAAATATTTCTTTCCTTTTTTTGAGACTCAGGGTATGGTTCATTACCACTTTTGGCTGATATGTGGTATTTTTTAATTTTTATTAATCTTTCAAAATAGTGGAGGTATGGTGCGGTCTTTTAACCGGGTTGCGGCGGATTTTGTCGGACGGCGTGACACGTGGCGTCGGCGGGATTAATCTGAAGAGAACCAACGAAGATTTTTTCTTTCAATAATACTCATACGCAGTATATGAACCAAGAAAAAGTGAGAAATGTTGAAAATCAATGAACTGGTATGCTTTGAAACAAAAGATCGAATTTTCCGAAGAAAATGGCTACATTTTGCAATAAAAAAATACTTTTTAAATATTTTCGAATACATTTAGACATATGTACATATATATTAACATATATAGCAATTTTTATCAAAATCGGTCGATTAGTTTTTCAGCTATACCTCCAGCTATATTTTTAAAAATAATTTAAAAAAATACCACTTAATAGCCAAAAGTAGTTATAAATCATACCCGAAGTCTCAAAAATGGGGAAAAAATTTCTCCCCTAAAAAAATCATGAAAATCAGCGAACTTTTTTCTTGCCTAATGGTATCTCCCCTCGTAATTAAATAATCGTTTAGTGGGTCTGCTCAGCGCCCAAAAAACAGTTCGATTTTCGATATTTTTTCCGATGAGGGTTTTGGGATGGCGAGGTGGGAATTTTACACATAATCAATACATAGTCTTGTCTAAATTGAGTTTTTTTTTCATCGACAAATATTCATAAACAATCAAGTTATTATTATTTAAACGAAGTGCCGCTGATGCTGCATGACCAATCGGCGTAGGCGATTCTGACGAATAAGTTTATATGAAACGAAAGGTAAAAAAATGTACTTTCAGTACAGCAATAAAACTTACGTATGACCGGATACTATTTTCAAATTTGGAAAATTAGGGAAATGGCAAGCTGTAGAAAAAATTGTTCGATTTTCGCTCCAAGAAAAACAACTTTGATCATCTGTTATGAACAAATGGATGAACGGGTCGAAAAATCCATCCAGTCATACGATAGAAAATGTTAAAAAGTATGCCCCGTCCGAATGTGAAGTGAATCGGCCGAACAGATTTTGAGATACAAATTACAGCGTTTTATAAAATGTGGTTTCAAAAAAAAATGCAAAAGAAAAAAGGCCGTATCTTAGCGGGGCGATCTGAACATTTGCAAAAATTGCCATAATTTGGTCAATTTTTGAAATTTTTACAAAACATTCGTTGTAAATTTATGTCAATACCATAGGCTATACAACTGATCAATAAAAAGATTGTAATTTTCAAATTTCAATCTTATGCAGATCTTTTAAAGTTAAGAGATCTACGCATTTTTCATCAAAAATAAAAAAAAATGTGGAGTACGAATGTTGATGTATTAATCATATAATAGTTATTTATTATTGTATGGTTATACGTGCAACTAAAATATAAACAGATTTGCTACTTTTGTAATTATTATTCATGAAATTGTCTGAATAATAATTGTATTATAGATTTTTATATTAATAGGATAATTCATTATTTATTATTTATTCTTTTAGTCATAGGGTTGTATATTATTATTATTACTTCAGTTTATATTTTCATACACTCACTATTATTGTTATTTTCAACATTATTCATAGCATTATTAAACGAATATATTTTTCAATCTTACAGTTATCATTCAACCAGCTGTGTGAATAATAATAATGACATTATTCATAATTACTATTCGTGCAATCGTACCGTAATTGTTTAACTAAATTATTAAATAATTACAAGTGTAAATCATGAAAATGATAAGTGCACGTGTAATTCTCACGGATACAAGCTTCTCGTAAAAGTTAATTAACCAAGAAATCAAATTCATTTGTGTTGCAGATTTCATCGGATTATTGCGAGTCGACCGTGTTACCGGGATTATCGCGGAAAGGAAAATTGATAAGCTCGTAGAGAAGGGAAAAAAAACTTAAAACATTTCCTCATAGTTACTGACGTTCGTGACCCAACCTCTCTATCTCTCTCCTTCCCTCACTCATTTTGCGACGCTCCGTAGATCTTTTGCGAAAATGTAACTCCGTCAAAAATCTCGTCAATTGCCGCGCAAAAAAGTTTCCACGCCGTTGAAATAAAATCAGTGACAACGCAATTTTCGATTATACGTGGCTATTTATCTTTTTTTCATTTTTGCACTTTGCTGATGATAAACCGAGCAGTGACAGTTGCGAGTGAGAAAAATAAAATCTAATTCAAAATTCTAGATGAAAATATTACAAACGTTTAAATCACAATTATTAAAGAAAAGAAAAATCGTGGAAATGAATTGATTATAATTTCGAACAATTTGCGATCGGATAAGCATCGTGAAAAGATCGAAGAAAAAATAGTGAACCAAAAAAAAATTTGGTTTTCGGTACCGAAAAAAGCAGTCTTTTTTCTGCCGGATTAAATTTGTTTTTATTGTGGAGGGCCTAGCTGTTTTTCGGGCGGACTTTGTTGAGCAGCGTCGCGTAAATGCAGCTGCTGCAGCCTCGCTATTTATGAATTTTTCGACGACTGATCGCGGCAGAATGGTTTCTCACGTCGTTCCCGTATCGGGGGTAAGTAATAGAAAATAACACTCCATTTTAGATCGATTTGAAAAAAAAAAATTTTACGCCTTTCCGAACGAAAAAACCATATTTTTACATTCTTCGAACTGAAGATGATTAGAATTGTCCGAAAACCGACCAAAATTTGTTATTTGATATAACAACGGTATTTTTTTTAATAAAAAGAGAATGTGCACGTAAAAAAAAAAACAAAAATTAAAGCAAATTAAATGCACCATTTTCATTTTACTGCTATTCTTTTAATGACTCACTTTATTATATTACTGATATTCTTTTCACGATTTCCACATTATTGTATTCTATTATTGCTACTATAATTATAATTGTTGTTATTACGATTATTATTTATTTATATTTGATACCATCGTTGTCCATCTTATCATTTATATCTTGAAAGTTATTGAAATCTTCGCGTGCAACTTCGAAAAAAAAAAATGAATCGTGGAAAAGTAAAAAAATGTTGCGAAGATTCGTGAGATGAATCATAGC
>CALYCA010000022.1:0-13926 GCA_944452715.1 Ophion slaviceki | reverse complement strand
TTTTTTAATCGACCAATATACCATCTTAAAGAACACATCTTGAAGAACTTTCAGTAATTTCTTTATTGAAAAATATTACATTTCGTGGCAAATGGCCGTCAATGAAATAATGTTTTTATAAACACGGTTTGCGGTGACCAACATTGCGGGGCAGTGGATCATCTGGAAAAAATATGCGCATGGATTTAGTCAAATATAAGTATAAACTAGTCTTTAATCGAAGGATTTTAATAAATATTCATTTTTCACAAAATGGCGGACAGTCAAAATTAATGATTCGATTTTAACGAAAAAAACGGCCGTTTTTTGGCTATAAAACGGCCATTTTTTTTCGAAAAAAAAAATCGAACGATTAAAGACTACATTTTTATGTATTAAATAAGCCTGCAAAATTTCAAGAAGATCGGTTCATTAGTGTTCGAGTAATGTTGGTCACCGACTTCAGAAATGCCATTTTGAGAAAAACGCGTTTAAAGTTTCAATTTCAGTTTACACGAAGAAAATTTTTTTTTTTTGTAAACTTACATAGAGTCATCTATTCCGGGCCCATACTTCTGTATGGGCCCGGATACTTATACTTCAAAAAAATGTAATAAAAAAAAATCGATTTTTTCAAAATCGCAAGTGGGGGTAACCCCTTAAACGACGTTGGACAAATTTAGAGTAAATTCAAAAGTCAAAATTGCCTATAAAATTTGAAAGTATTTCCCGCAGACTATATATCAAATTTCAATTTCCCCATCGAAAAATTCCATAATTTTTGGTTTCAGGGAAAATAACAATTTGACCACTTATTTTCAAAGTGAATGTTATCACAATTAGTTCGGTTGTTGGTTTGGAGTTTGGAGAAAGTGCGCATCACCCTCTCGAATTGGTGAGGCAGATTGTGTGATTGAACGCCTGAACATGCGACAATGCCTCAAGTATGGAACACGCACAGGGGTATATAATTTAACAGATGCTAGAGACGATCGACGATGGGGGCTCGGTTAATTTTTATTTATCGTCTCTTCATAGCGCTTGATATACATGTTACTTAGCGATTCTTCATACTTGTTGTCCTCGTCCTTTTCTCCCCGCAGTCTCGTCTACGGCGTACTGGGATGTTCACGATGCGGGTTCAATTATTATGTACGGTGTACTCCGTATATATATGTTTTTTTTTTAATCTACATGCGTACCAATCGCTCGTAGTGAATTCGCGACAGCTGGCGAGTGTTAATTTAACTAATTATTATTCGTACACGCATATAATTCGCAACTTTACAAGCTGTCACGACGACGAGAATGAAGTTTTCGCGTTACGTTGTTTGCTTCCTAATTGCTCACGTATAATCCTAATTTATCATATCAAACGGGCTCGTGTTCCAAATGCTCATGTGTTTTTTTTTGTTTCAGGTACGTACGCGAAGATTTACTGCTTGGATGGAAAAATTGGAGCTGAAAAAAGTTAGGCTTTCCTCATTATACTTTTTCACAATAATAAATCGGTAATTAGCCACTCGGTGCGTTTTGATTTAATTAAATGTTTGATTGTGATTATTATCATTGCTATAATAATAACGATGATGATAATACTTTTTTCGTACCATTTTTTAATAACGGTTTTTTAATGACAATAATGATAATTTTTTTAAGCATTGATTAATTGAAAATTGTTATTATTAATGTATTGAAAAGTTTTATTCAAAAATTTTTATGACAATTGCTATTCAAAAATGTTACTAACAATTATTATTATTATAGTTATTACAATAATGATATTTTTTAGTAACAATTGTTATAAAAAAATTTAAGAACAACAACGATAATAATTATTTAGTAACATTTTTTATTAGCGATAATCATAATTATTTTTTGATAACATTTTTTAATGACAATAATGATAATCTTATCAATAATATAATGATTGTTTGATAACATTAATAAATTGACAAGTATTAACATTATTGTGTTTAAAAATGCGATTGAAAAATTATCACCACAATTGTGACTGAAATATGTTACTAGAAATTATCATCATGATTGTTATCACAGTAGTATAATAATTCCTTAATAACATCAATAAATTGACAATTATTATCATTATTGTGTTTAAAAATGCGATTAAAAAATTATCACCACAATTGTGACTGAAAAATGTTACTAGAAATTAGCATCATGATTGTTATCACAATAGTATAATAATTCTCTAATAACATTGATAAATTGACAATTATTATCATTATTGTGTTTAAAAATGCGATTAAAAAATTATCACCACAATTGTGACTGAAAAATGTTACTAGAAATTAGCATCATGATTATTATCACAGTAGTATAATAATTCTTTAATAACATTAATTTCTTGACAATTATTAGCATTATTGTGTTAAAAAATGCGATTAAAAAATTATCACAATTGTGACTGAAAAATGTTACTGGAAATTATCATCATGATTGTTATCGCAATAGTATAATAATTTTTAATAACATTAATTAATTTACAATTATTATCACTATTGTGTCAAAAATGCGATTAAAAAAATTTCATCATGATTGTGATCACAATATTCATAGTAATTTTATTATAATAATGATAGTTATTATCATAGTTACTCCAATGATGATAACAATTCTTTGGCAACATTTTTCAATAACAATTATGATAATAATTTCTTAATAACATTTTCCAATAACAATGATCATAGGTATTTTTTAAAATCCAATAACAATAATGATAATTTTTTAAACGTTTTTACGAACAATGATGATATTTTTTTTACCAACGTTAATAACAAAAGAAACTTTTGCTAATATCGTTATGATTATTCGGCCTTGATAACTTGGCCTCGTATCAGAGCCAATGAGAATGAGAAACACATGCCACACACGATCTCGTCTTCTCTCTATGCATGGGGTAGAGTGGCACAGTTGCACAGCATATAAAAAGAGCCATATAGACGAAAATAAAATGATGTGTATGGTGAAGCCGGGGGATCCCTTTGGCCCCACGTGCGGTGTAGGGCCCTCCTCTCAGTAGTCTCGCGTCCTCTCGCTCTGCCAGTGAAACTCATCGAGTCCCACTATCTCTCACTCTCTCGCGTTACCTCGTCGTACGCGTTTACTGTCGCAAACGCAGTCGTCGCACGAGCACTTCTCGTTCAAGTCGTTGCGCCAAGGACCTCAGCATGAAGAGAAAAGCGTGAGTCTTAGTGACTTAATTTCCTTCACATTCTTCACCCTATTATTGCAAAATAACACTTTTCCCATCGTCAACGAGTACAATGGTGAATAACAAATTTGGAACTTTTCATTCGACTATCCAGTATCGAGTCTAAAGTTGACTGTCGATCTGACAATCAGTTGAAAAATTCGATGTTCACCGCAAAATTCGAGCCTGAATACGACGACTTGACAAAACGTGCAGTCCGCGGAAAATCGTGAGATGTTATACACGCGACATTGAGACCGTACGGGGATGTATGAAAAAAAGGCAATTGGCGTCTTATAAGGCTTGTAACGAGCCGCCTTCATTAGGGTCCACGTGAGAATCATTCGGGCCAGTATAGAGTGACTTCACCTCGAGCAGCTGAAGACGAGAAATTCTTCTTATACTATCTTTGTCGTGTCAGCGGAGCTGGCAATGGATGTAAACGTTTCCGTTTCACGTGACAATGTAAAGCGCGCGTGGAGTATTTTTATACATATAAATTAACATTTATTTAATTTAGAGACATTTATTTATTTATTTATTTAAAGAAAAAAGTACCCATCAAAAGTTTTCAATCACTTTGGATCATTGCAAAATTATAATAAAATAATATAATTCATTTTATAGAGCTATATAGAATCTTCGTAAAGTAAGAAATAAAATGAATTATATTATCCTAATTTAATTTTGCAATTATCGGAAGTGATTGAAAACTTCCGACACACACACACACACATTTATCTTCAACATTCATCTTTAAGGCGTTACCCCCACTTGTAGCGCAAAAAAAGGCCTTTTTGCATGATTTTTTTTAAAGAAAACTACAAAACTTTTTTAATCAAGCAATATACCATCTTAAAAAACACATCTTGAAGAACTTTAAGTAATTTTTTTATTGAAAAATATTACATTGTTTAGTGGCAAATGGCCGTCAATGAAATAATGTTTTTATATACACGGTTTGCGGTGATCAATATTGCGGCGAAGTGGATCATCTGAAAAAAAAAATGCGGATGGGTTTAGTCAAATATAAGTATAAACTAGTCTTTAATCGAAGGATTTTAAAAAATATTCGTTTTTCACAAAATGGCGGACAGTCAAAGTTAATGGTTCGATTTTAACGAAAAAAAACGGCCGTTTTTTGGCTATAAAACGGCCATTTTTTTTCGAAAAAAAAAATCGAACGATTAAAGACTACATTTTTATGTATTAAATAAGCCTGCAAAATTTCAAGAAGATCGGTTCATTAGTGTTCGAGTAATCTTGGTCACCGACTTCAGAAATGCCATTTTGAGAAAAACGCGTTTAAAGTTTCAATTTCAGTTTATACGAAGAAAATATTTTTTTTTGTAAACTTACATAGAGTCATCTATTCCGGGCTCATACAGAAGTATGGGCCCGGATACTTATACTTCAAAAAAATGCAATAAAAAAAAATCGATTTTTTCAAAATCGCAAGTGGGGGTTACCCCTTAAAGGAAAAAATAATCATCCGCTTTTCGTTTTTCGCATGTTATTTCTACAAATAATATGAATCGACAATAACTAAGCAACTTTTTAAAGTAATTGGCACGATATGCGTACTACATTTTTCTTACACCGCAGGCTATCAAAGTCAGATGTTCGAATTGGTTTGTATGAAGATTTGCATTAGATCTTTTTTCATAAAGTTTCCTCAACATTTGAGGTTGAAAAGAAGACTTTTCGACATAAAACAAATAACTAAGAGTATTTTTTTGAAAACCGCGTAAAAAAATTATCATTTGTAGAAATGGCATGCGAAAAACCAAAAGCAGATGATTTTTATCCCGAAAACCGTGGGACTTTTACTAAACTGAAATTCCTGCAAATAGTGGAACATGATCTGACCTATCGACAGTGGCAGGATGACCCATTCATAACAGGACTATATATACAGGGTGTCCCTCTTATCTCTGCCACCCGAAATAACTCGGTAATTATCGACGACACAAAAAAATCTTCCAGACAAAAGTTGTACGGTGTGAAGGGGGCCATCGAATGCGACCAATTTTTTTTATCTCGGTGCAGGCGCTGACGCACAGTGAAGGTCACCTCCACTTTTTTAAATGGAATGGTACATTTTTTCTCAACCATCTTGTGGAGCCCCTCGAGCCGCATAAAAAACATTTGGGGGTGAAAGTCGTTCAAGGTCACTCAAGGTCACCTATTAAAATGAAATACAAATCTAAATATCTCGGATCACTACCATATATTTGTTAGTGATCCGAGATATATAGATTTGTATCATCGATACTGACCTTGAATTAGGGGGTCAAAGTCATTCAAGGTCAGTATCGATGATACTTGTACATGATGATACGACCTTGAACGACTTACACCCCCTAATGTTTTTTATGCAGCTTGAGGTGCTCCACAAGATGGTCGAAGAAGTGTACCATTCCATTTAAAAAAGTGGAGGTAACTTTCGCTGTGCGTCAGCGCCTCCACCGAAATAAAAAAAAAATTGGTCGCATTTGATAGCCCGCTTCACACCGTACAATTTTTGCCTGGAACGTTTTTCTGTGACGTCGATAATTACCGAGTTATGTCGGGTGGCAGAGATAAGAGGGACACCCTGTATATTAAACAAAATATACTTTTTCTTTTAACGAATCGTTACTTTGGGGCAGGTCGGTCCCTGAAACAAACTTCATATAAAAATCTTTACATTTACTTCAAGGTAAATGTCTAGTGGGAAGTCTGCAAAATAACTATGCCGCTTATTTATATGTGTGTGTGTGTGTGTACGTTTGTATCAGATATGAGCTAAATGCTACGAGGTGGGAGGTATTGCGTGAATAAGTCTTTCTCTAGGTCGAGCATGTGTCACGTTCAATCTGGTTGCAAGGCCAGAAATCCACTAGAAAACTTCCGTGAATTTTTTTTCCACGCATCTTTAGTATCCGTGAAAAAAAATCATTACCGCGCTGACGAATTTATCCACCCAAGACAAATTGAGGTATTGTCAACTTTAAGTAGCACAAAAAAAATCATTCTCTTACGATCTTTCACAAATGACGAAACAGTCGTCAACGAGCGTTCCCGACTTTGCATTTGAATGAAAAATAACATAAAAGAATTGCAAAGCGTAGTCATTGACGTTTCACGATAAAACAAAAGCTCGTAAAAATGCTTTCGTGATTCGCCCAAAATTTGCTCTCTCGAGTGCCGAAGATAACGTTGTGGCTTACACTCGGATGGGGTTACCGTTCGAACGAGTGTACAGGCAAATTTTTACGCTAGCTAATGAACGTTAAGGCGTTACCCCCACTTGTAGCGCAAAAAAGGCCTTTTTCATGAATTTTTTTAAAGAAAGCTACAAAACTTTTTCAATCGATCAATATAACATCTTAAAGAACACATCTTGAAGAACTTTCAGTAATTTTTTGATTGAAAAATATTACATTGTTTAGTGGCAAATGGCCGTCAATGAAATAATGTTTTTATATACACGGTTTGCGGTGACCAACATTGCGGCGAAGTGGATCATCTGAAAAAAAAAATGCGGATGGATTTAGTCAAATATAAGTATAAACTAGTCTTTAATCGAAGGATTTTAAAAAATATTCATTTTTCACAAAATGGCGGACAGTCAAAGTTAATGGTTCGATTTTAACGAAAAAAAACGGCCGTTTTTTGGCTATAAAACGGCCATTTTTTTTCGAAAAAAAAAATCGAACGATTAAAGACTACATTTTTATGTATTAAATAAGCCTGCAAAATTTCAAGAAGATCGGTTCATTAGTGTTCGAGTAATCTTGGTCACCGACTTCAGAAATGCCATTTTGAGAAAAACGCGTTTAAAGTTTCAATTTCAGTTTACACGAAGAAAATATTTTTTTTTGTAAACTTACATAGAGTCATCTATTCCGGGCCCATACTTCTGTATGGGCCCGGATACTTATACTTCAAAAAAATGCAATAAAAAAAATCGATTTTTTCAAAATCGCAAATGGGGGTAACCCCTTAAAGTGCAACGGGAGACCGCACGGCCAGCGGTGTCCGATGCGCGTGGCGTGACGACGCGCCAACGAGTCAAGATAAACACGATGAAACGGGATAGCGACCAAGGAAACATTAAACAGACAGTACACGAAAGGCTGACAATCGATTCATCGCTGCCATTATTATCACGAGTCCGTCCGATGTTCATACAAAACGCCAATACGCAAAAGTTTATAACACGCGGAATTGTAGATTGCGGGGCGTGTGACAGTTGAAAAACGAAGAAACGAAAATGCGATGTGTGCGGGACGTGGAGCGATCTGGGCTGCCGAGTAATCGATGACTTCCGGTCGACCGGAAGTGGTCGACATCGCGGCCTTCCGGATTACACGCAATGCCGATCGTCAGGAGATCGTTCGTCTCTTTTTCTCTCCCTTCATGTGGCACACTGTGGCACCCCCCCCCCCCCCTATGCGAAATATTTCTATGCAATTCAACCTGTTGTTTTTGGAAACATAACGAAATTAATTGTTCCAGTTGCCCGTGCAAAAATTGTCGATGAGATTCAATTGGATTGCCATACTTGTCTCCACTTCCTGATGGCACTGAAGTTCGCATCGTTGGGATGCAACGAAATTACTTCGATTTCGTCCTGGCCAATTTTGTTTCACCACCTTAAAGTTACGACATTCGTTGAATCATTTTTGAACGACCATTTTAAAGGTCCACAGCGTAAATTCGAAAAAAAGAGTTTAGATGGTGGAAAAAATGACGAAATAAAAAATATAGAAGAATTTTCGCTGCATTCCAACGTTGCAAACGTCAGCACTATTGCAACAAGTCACCGCGTTCGTTCCCTATACTAAAACGCCACGTTCGTACATTGGATTATAATCGGGATTATCCATTGAAATTCACATTATCGAACCGATACGATTCTCGATGGATCCCATTGCATTCTGTACGACGAATTTTCTAAAAAAATATATAGATATATAAAACGAGCGGATTTTCAAAAAGTATAAATCTTATCTTAAAAAAGTACAAATCGCATGAAAGAGTATATATTAAAAATTGATTCGAATTACGAATTATTAACGAGAAAAACTATCGAAGAATATTGTATCCAAATTTGGACAAAATCGGACGAGCCGTTTTCGAGATACATCTGGCACCGACTTTGAAGAACTATGTTTCGAGATAATCGCGTTTGAACCGCTTCCAGTCAACGAATTTATTTAAAAAAATTCCGTGACATACCTCAATGTACATATTTTCCGATAAAAAAAACCGGATCCAATCGAAACATTAGTTTATGAGATAAAAAATCCCGAAGTTTACCTGTTTTTCTCGCCGTTTACTCAGGTACCTCCCGTTAAAAACGACGTTTCAGCGTGTTTGGAATCCTTGAGGTAGTATATGAGTGTATACATACGCCTGCTCGGATTTTCCGATAGGCAAAGCGACAGAAAAACGTACACAGATCCCTATCCCAGCGAAAAAGACCAAAAGTGCAAAGGGTTATTTCGCAAGTATCGCAAAATCATAAGCGTTACTGCACGCTGTAAGCATAGCACTTCTGTACGTGGTACAACAGGACGAACTTTCATCCTCGTACGATGGCACCTTGCTTACGAGAAGCGCTTCGCTTGTAGCCACCTGGCGGATTGTTGGCGAAACACATTCAGGTAATGTCTTCCCGGCCAGAACATTGATATTTCCCGACATGGCGACAAGGCTTTCAAAAACGACGAATGACCTGCTTTACTTTTTTGCCTCATAAAATAATTTGGCTATTCTTTATGCTCAAATCATTACTTATCGTAATCCCGTTATTTATGATCAGCATTGCTATCCTCGTCGATTATCATTGATGAAATGAATGCTTTTAATGATGAATAGATTTACAACAGATGTATTAGTTTCATCCCGATCAATTAGGGGAGACCGGGGCAAAATGGTATAGCGGGGCATAATGGGACCGGGGCAAAATGGGACCGGGGCAAAACGGGTTTGGGGCAAAATGGAATAGTGAAAATCAACACTGCTGGAAAATACGTCATTGGGGCAAAACGGGACTGGGGCAAAATGGGCCGGAGAAAATCAGGCTCCTCAGAAAGAGGCGGTTGGGGCAAAACGGGATCGGGGCAAAATGGGACAGTGGAATAATTCGATGCAGAGGCGAAAGAAATGCAGGGGTAAAAAACGAGGGGTAATAAAAGAGTGAAAACAGGTTTTATTGAATGTTACACGATATTTGGGTCACACTCTACTTACGATACTATAATTTAACGGTGGCAATGTTTAATTTTTATTGCTTGTTTAACTAAGCTAATTTTTATCGGCACAATTGTCGCAAACGGACTCGATTAAGTTATCGTCAGCATGGGCACATGAATAGTGGGCCCATTTGTTATTAAAGTTTGTTAAACAATTATTTTTGATTCTGCGGTCAGAACTGTACCAAACTTGACGTAAATTGTTATTTGAGCCTTTTTATTCGATTGGTACAATTTCTTTGTCGTTATTAATTATTTAAATAATCAAGTAATTTTTATAATCTGACGCGTGCAATTTATGGTTTTTTTTTGTTTTTATCTTTCTTTGTTTTTTTTTTAAATTTATTTTCTGCCAACTGCACGTTACTGATACTGATTTTCAAGCCATTGATGAAAATCTAACTCTTGTCAATTTTTACGTAAATTGTTTTATGAAACTAGGACCGCCGGTCCCCATGAAATCGACGGATATGTGTCGACAAATATATCGGTCAGTCCGTATTATCTGCGTATATGTGGACTGAAACGAACCACAAGCACCATTTAGATTAGATTATGTTTCAACAGCTCTTTCATAGAGCCGAAGCATGAATTTTCCTGTCATCCCATTTTGCCCCAAATTCAGCGGGCTGCGACACTTCATTTTTGTGTGTCCCATTTTGCCCCAAATCAAGCACCAAGAAACTTCATTTTTTTGCTATCCCATTATGCCCCGATCCCATTATGCCCCAGTGCCATTTTGCCCCGGTACCGTTTTGCCCCGCTATACCATTTTGCCCCGGTCTCCCCTATAAATATCTTTGATGAGGTGAAAAGCAAAGTAGCTTTTCTTTGGTTCTTAGAGACAGGCTCCACTTTTCAGAACATGTACTTGCTCGCAATGTTTCCCGGCCAGAAGATTGTAATGTCCAAACATAGAGGGTAAGCTGTAAAAAGACGATTTTGCGATCTTCCCGGTTTGTTCCATGGGAGGGCCCGGTCAGGTAAATGAGACAAGGCAACTATGGTCAGGGCCGGACACAAAGTAGGGAATTCCCGCTCACATTTCTGCACGGGGAACCGCCTTTCTCTGAAATTTATTATTTTATACTCGTTCCCGAAGTTTCCGGCGTCGTCGGATAGGCCGGTAATCTCGTAAAATCTTACAACGGTCACGTTTACATTTTTTCTTTACTTTTTCCCCCCTCTATGTATACTTTGGTACCTACTTTTATTCCTCGGAATAACGGCAATCTAATCGTTCGTCGAATATGAACAAATATGTGCGGTTCGATACCGAGCAATCTCGGTTTTCTTCGATAAGAGAAAGATTTTTTCACGACGTTTCTTCGTTTCGTACCCTATCTTCTCTCTCTCTCTCTCCCTCCCCTTCTCTCTTTTTTTTAACTGTAATATCCTCTGGACATTCGATGATTCAACGTCGTCCAAGGCTGCCTCGACTGTACACACGTACATATTCTTGCTCTCGCACGCGAAGAATAAGAGAATACCGCAAAGTATGATTTCGCTGGAAGTAGAACGAGGACGACTTCCGGTAGGCTAACAGAATTGTAGAATTTTTTTGGTTTTTCCCCCTCCCTATATCTTCGTGTTCACAAAATCGCCACCAAGGGCCAACCCGAGCAGAAATCTAATCCGGCTGCCTGAGGATCCATCAGGGCCGGATCAGGGATCAATAAGGCGCCCTGATCAGGCACGCCTTCTTTGAGCCAGATAGGGGCCTGAGCAGGGATCAATAGAACGCCCTGATCAGGCACGCTTGATATGCGCCGGATAGGAGCCTTATCAGGCATTAATAAGGCGCCCTGATCAGGCCCGCCTGATTTGCGCCAGATAGGAGCCTTATCAGGCATTAATAAGGCGCCCTGACCAGGCACTCCTGATTTGCGCCGGACAAGCTAAAATATTGGCAATAAAATGATAAAATAGAGATTACTATTAGTTTAAAGAACAATTTAATCAATTTTTTACGATTGATTGTAATGCACAACCATACAGTCAGTCTAGAAAGGCATTTTTTTAAATATATACGTATTTTTATTCTCTTAAATTTTATATTTTGTAATATATTTAATGCGAAACGAACCTCGTATTTTTTTTCTGTTATCAGTGGAGAAGAGACATCACGCAGATATTTTCTTCCGTGTCGTTGTTGCTCGTATCCAAACACACCATTTTCCGATCGACAGATACCAATGAGCATGTTTTAATTGTTTCCGTTTTTTTACTTGCCACATGTTGAACGTTGCCGACTCGCATGGATAAGTATACATAGATTTCGTAATCCGCAACAAGATAAGTTGCTTGATCCGGGCCTGATGAAGCGCCTGATCAGAGCCTGATAAGGTGCCTGATCCGGACCTGAATTTGCAAAAGCGTTACATCCCTGATCAGGGCCGGACTAAATTTGCCTGACTCGGCCCGGATTTGCTATTGTGGCAGCCTGATCCGGTCCGGATTTCACCCTGAACAAATTTCTGCTCGGGAAGCCTTTTTCACACCTGATTCCCGCTTTTATCTCTTCCTCTCCCCCCTCCTCGCACTGGAAATTACATATTTTCTTTTTTATTTAACATTTTGCGAAACGCGTGTATTTCTTTTTGTACGCGGCGTTGGTGAGGCGGACAAAAGGGCAAAATAGGCACACCTGCTGTGTCACGAGTGTATGTAGGTTACGTTGTCCCTTAACCTGACATTACGCCTGTTTGCCTCGTCGTCACGAATTGTTTCGTTATTTTACGCCTGGTATGGCTTTCCTTCTTACGGCAGGCCCTTTCACGCTCGAGCGGAAGCGCGATTTCAACGTCGATCCTCGAACATCCCCCCCTTTTATTTCGTCGTATATGTGAAGAACACACCGCGCGAATGAAGAATTCCCACACCGCGTATCGAGTGTACGTACGCACGTGCACACGCTCATCTGTCAGTCACTCGGAGTCACTTTTCCCCACATCCGATAGCTCTCTTTTATTCGCACGAGCTCCGTCGATTTTACGATATCGCCGTCAGCAGTTGTCGCTCTGTTGTGGCGAGAGAAAAAAAATACTTTCTGGACTTTTGCACTTTTTTTCGTTCTCTTCAATTTTTCCCGCCGTTTCCGTTATTTTTATCCGCAATTATGGGCTCGAAGTTTGCTGGGCTGTCACGCAACGAGCATTTTTTTCAATTTCTCACTTTTTTCATTATCTTGCTAAATTTTTGCAGATTTAGGTCGTAGCTCGTGACATGAGAATCCTAAAAAATAGTTTTCTTGATTTTCGTAGCTCAAATCTGCCTAAGGGAATTTGGGAAATAAAAAAGAAGATCATTTTCGCTCACGTCATCCTCAATTTCGCTACTTCCGGTTCTGGTGAGAAAAAAAAAATTGTGGGATTTTGTATTCTTTTGTGCTTTTATTTATTTTTTGCCGTTTTCGTTATTTTTATACCCAATTATGGGCTCGAAGTTTGCAGGACTCTCACGCAACAGAAGTTCTTTTCAATTTCTCATTTTTTTCATTATCTCACAAAATTACATTTTGCATAATTGGGTCGTAGCTCGTGACATGGGAATCCTAAAAAAAATTTTTCTTGATTTTCGTAGCTCAAATCTGCCTGAGGAAATTTGGGAAATAAAAAAGAAAATCATTTTCGCTCACGTCATCCTCAATTCCGCTACTTCCGGTTCTGGCGGAAAAAAACAACATTCCATGATTTTGTATTCCTTCATTCTTCCCTGCCGTTTCCGTAATTTTAATCATCCCCAATGCCGGGCGTGAACTTTGCATCTTCAGAACGCAACGAAAATTATTTTCAATTTTTCATTATCATCCAAAATTATATTTTGCGAATTTAGGTCGTAGCTCGCTAAACGAAAATCCCAAAAAAATAAAGTTTGCCCGACTTTCGTCGATAATTAATTTTTTCTCAAATCTGCTAAATGCAATTTCAGAAATAAAAAAAAATCACTCCCCCCGCGTCATCCTCAACTTTGCTACTTCCGGTTGACGACTTTTTCCATTTTGACGACTTTTTCCACGACTACACCATTTTTTTTCCTCCTGTCGTCTAACGATGCGAGAGTGTGCGCAGACGCGACACTTTTACTGTGCGGAAGTAACGAGTCGTTAATAATCGTGATATCGAAAGGATTTCATCACGGCTGAGGGGAGGTATGTGCCCACTGAGATGTATTTCGAAAGGTATTTCAATGGCGGCGAGCCGAGAGACAGGAGAGCGGTAAGGGCGGGGGAGGGGGATGAGTGCCGACGGTAGGAAAATTGTCAGGGGTGCTGTGCTTCGGCTCTCGGTTTTCGTTCGCTTCTGTACGAGCGCGTGCATGTGTATGGAACGCGACCGATGTGGGAGCCCGCTTGTCTGTTGTACGGGTTACAAAGCATTTGTGGAATGTCAACCGCGGGGTAGCTTAGCGTAATTGGAACGAGGTAGGAGGCAAGTGAAGACAAAAACAACAACCCTCTCTCTCTCTCTCTCTCTCTCTCTCTCTCTC
>CALYCA010000021.1:0-11824 GCA_944452715.1 Ophion slaviceki | reverse complement strand
TTTCCAGTTTCCGGCTTCGAGCGCCTCCTTTGTTTCCCACGAGTCGGGCAACAGCTGATCGGGAAAGTTCGCCATTGCGATGCGAACTTCCGTTGCGATATTCTCGCGTGCGCGCTCGGTATCGACGAGAGATCGATTCACGAAGAAAATTCAGGAAGACACGCGCGCTCAAAGTTTGCTAGGTTTGGAGGAGATTTTGTTCACGAGACTGTATACCTTGTGCTCTTTCTGTACGCTGCGGTTGCACCGTCTTTTTTATACCGAGTAGGAAAAAGACAATTGCGGAGTAAGAGGAGAGAGAAAAGATGTGATGAACGATCGAGAGTTTGTTGCGCGCCTTCTCGGGGAATTGCCCCACACGTCAATCACCCTCGCGACTCTATCCGAATCGTGCCAAGTACATAGACACGAGCCTGCGTACATTGAAGTTCCAACTGTCACGAAACGGAATCTTGCGTGAGGAAACTGTCTCGCATGGGCGGCAAACTTTGGAAACCGGACGCGGACGAGGACGAAGAGAAAAAGACCAGAATGGGTGAGGGGGGGTGGAAAAAGGAGGTGGAACATCGAAGAGGATTAAGAGGTTGAAGGAAACGACGTGGAGGGCTAGCGAGACGGAGAAGACGAGGAAGACGATGGAGAAGTGGAAGTGTAGAAAGGAGACGAAAAGGAAGAGGAAATAGAGAAGAAACATTGAAGATAAATAAGAAGTGCAATAAAGAGCATGTTAAAGTCATAGGGATTAAGGGGTTACCCTCACTTGCGATTTTGAAAAAATCGATTTTTTTTATTGCATTTTTTTGAAGTATAAGTATCTGAGAATATGTCCTGAAAATTTCAAGTCGATCCGAACAAAATTGACTGAGATATGAGCGTTGAAAGAAAAGAATCCGTTGTGAAATTGAAACTTTAAACGCGTTTTTCTCAAAATGGCATTTCTGAAATCGGTGACCAAGATTACTCGAACACTAATGAACCGATCTTCTTGAAATTTTGCAGGCTTATTTAATACATAAAAATGTAATCTTTAACCGTTCGATTTTTTTTTCGAAAAAAAAAATGGCCGTTTTATAGCCAACAAACGGCCGTTTTTTTTCGTTAAAATCGAACCATCAACTTTGACTGTCCGCCATTTTGTGAAAAATGAATATTTTTTAAAATCCTTCGATTAAAGACTAGTTTATACTTATATTTGACTAAATCCATCCGCATTTTTTTTTTTCAGATGATCCACTTCGCCGCAATGTTGGTCACCGCAAACCGTGTATATAAAAACATTATTTCATTGACGGCCATTTGCCACTAAACAATGCAATATTTTTCAATAAAAAAATTACTGAAAGTTCTTCAAGATGTGTTCTTTAAGATGGTATATTGATCGATTAAAAAAGTTTTGTAGTTTTCTTTAAAAAAATTCATGAAAAAGGCCTTTTTTGCGCTACAAGTGGGGGTAACGCCTTAAGACTGGCGAAGACAAAGAGCAGGTTGAAGAAGGTCGAGAGAAAGCTGTAGAAGGAGAGAAAAAACAGAAGTCGACGATAAAGACGAAGAAGAAATCAGAAAGGAGGAAAAGACGGCGGCTTGAAGGAAAGATTGAAGGATTCAAAAGACGGAGGTGGAAGATCGAAGAGGATTAAGGGGTTGAAGGAAACGACGTGGAGGGCTAGCAGGACGGAGAAGACGAGGAAGACGATGAAGAAGAGGAAGACAACTGGAGAAGAAACATTGAAGACGAATAAGAAATGAAAAAAATTACATGTAAAGATCGTAGGAAAGGATCGAGCCAGCGAAGACAAAGAACAGGTCGATGAAGATTAAAAGAAAGCCATAGAAGGAGAGAAAAAACAGAAGACGACGATAAAGATGAAAAAAAAATCGAGGAAATCAGAAAAAAAAGGAAAAGACGACGAAGAAGATGAGTAGGACAGGAAAAACAGCGAAGATAGCGAAGGCGATGGAAAAGCCGAAGAGCAGGACGCAGAAAATAAAAAAGGTGTCAATGACAAGAATGTCACGCGTGATCCGTACAATAAAACACACGAGATCGATGGCGCAATTTTGCACTATAGACCGACGAGCATGTGGTGCAAACGCTCGGCCAAGCTATTGTATATTAATATAGCAGCAGGAAAGCTGAATCACTCGACGCGTGATTCACGTGTACGAGAAAATCCTCATTCAATTAAAATGTACCGCGTTCGACCGAACGCGACAGTTGAGACAATTTCTCAAAATGATCCTTCTTCATTATACCTTCGACGCATTCTGCGGTGATTATTCTTTCTCCCCGCACTTTCTACGAACCCGTGCTACTTCTCGCACCAAGTCCCAACCGTAAAAGCCATGACAATTATTCCGAATACCCAAAAAGTTCTACAACGTCTACTTTCGTCATTTTTTAATTCTTTATTTTACATTTTTATCCAAAGCCTTTTTTGGCACTTTGAGGTCGTCAGTCTCTAATAAGAATACGTAAAAACATTGGAGTCGTTTCCACGGGCGGAAAAAATCCAGCAATTGAAAATAATTAATTTTCGTTGCGTTCCAACGATGCAAACTTCAGCATCGTAAAAATCCTTAGCCCTAAAGTAGAATAGAGTGGAGTGAGTAGCTAATTGTTTTGTCCGATCACTGCTCATTTTTACTACTTGACATTTTTTTTCGCTTTTTTCGCTTTTTCTACGAACGAAATTCGTTGATTTCGCAGTCGATGGAAGAGGGACGAGAAACACGTTGCAACGTATTTTTGGAAAATCGCACCAAAAGAGAAATCGTTTTTGAAGTAGAATCGCTTTCTTGGGAGGGATAATTTATTTTCGCGAGAAAAAATGTCAAGCACCACGCTCGAAACGTTGGTCGGCATAAATCGTGAGGTATTTGACTGTAGTCTGTTGTCAGTAGGCTGGACACATAGTATAAATGATCTCGTCTTCGAGAAATAGAGAGGGACAAAATGAAAGGTAGAGGGGAGGAGGGGGAGAGAGAGGGAGGGAGAGAGAGAGAGAGAGAGAGAGAGAGAGAGAGAGAGAGAGAGAGAGAGAAACCGACCGATCTAATAATGCTTACATACACGTGGTGAGGCAACGAGAGAAGCAGCCATATTGATTGGCTCGCTCTCCTACGGTATTACGTAACGTCATTAACACATCAGTTACACATGCGCTCCTAGTCACGAGAAACGCCTCGCGGGTTCCTGTCGATGCTGGACCTCCAGCCTGCGGCAAATCAACGTCTGAAAAGCCCAGGTCCTTTCCTATACCTATTCATATATATTCCTTCATAGGCCTCAATGCCTGATTGACATACGACAACCATCAATGCCACCATACCCTTGCACACTTGGAAAAACACATTTCGTCTCTCTTTCAATTAGTTAACTGCCTCGTTTTCACACTATTCTCCAAAGATTTATTATACCCCTTGATTTACAGCTCAAGCAAACTAGCTAGAAGATGAGTGGAAACGAATCCTCAAAATTGACGTGCTTCTCAAGAGACAAGATTCGATCGAAGGAGCAGGAATAGTCACAAAATTTAATCTTCACGAATGAACCGCGTGGATTGAATTGTTCAAGCATTTTATGGCGTTAAAACTTGAGTCGTTGGAACGCAAAAGACGTGCTTTCTAATTTATTAATTATTTTATTTCTTCATTTTTATTACAATCGACGATTTTTTTCATTAATCAAGATCGTGCATTGCCTATGAGAATAAGCAAAACCGTTCGGGTGATATTCGTACCCCAAATTGGCAAAAACACAGGACCGTTTAAAAATAAATTAACATTCGTTGCATTTCAACAATGCAAAATTCAACATCATGATATTTCATCCCCATTCTCACTCTCCACGCCATTTTTCGATTGACTTCAATTTTTCACGCGGATCAAACATTTTCACACAATTCTCACCTTTTTTCGCAGACTATTTTCAATAAGCAACTTCACCCTGTACCTTTCATTATTAGTTCTTCAATTGCACGGATTGTTATTTTAAAAATTTCGATCATCAATTCAAATAATCCGCGCAGATTATTCAGATTATCATATTCGGTATTTACATGATTATTTTTCATGATCAGTTTTATAATAACCCGATTATCTTGGCCATTTACATTTTTATTTATAATAATCGGTAATAACAATCATTATCCATGGTAATCAGTTTGCCGTATGATAACGGTGTATGTCGAAAAAAGATTCCTTGCGGCCCATTGTTGCACCAAAAGATGAAAGGGGCGTGGGCCCCATCGGGGATCGACGGGTGCGAAACGACTTGTGACTCGGGCTCTTTATCGTCTCGCTGAGCGTTCCCGATAGAAGAATTAGACGCACGTACGTACCGATCAGTTGGTTGTACAGGATGCGAAAGACGCTACATCGCGTCTACTTTATGATGCACACGTGTACTCGAGAATTGCTCCGCTAATACATCTTCCTTGTACGTCACACACACACACACACACACGCACACACACACACACACACACACACACACACACACACACACACACGCGCGCACGCACGCACGCACGCACGCACGCGCACGCACACACACACACACACACACACACACACACACACACACACACACACACGCACGCACGCACATGTTTGTGTGTACGTACGCATCGTAGAACGCGTGCGTGCACTGCAGCGTATAAATACGGCTGAGGATGACTCAGTATACGAAGCGCGGCTTTCACGTTTTATAACTGTTGCGATAATGCGTTTTACGATCGCAAAGGAGAGGGTGAGAGAGGAACGAGGGAGTTGAATACCAGCAAGGCAAATCTCGATTATTGCCGTACGACCCAGATTATGCATTTCATCGCGTAGGCTGCTTTGTAACTTTGTCTCGACTCTTGCAGCCCGTCGTGTTCTCTATCACCGAGAGAAATTGTCATTATTCAATTCCTAATTTCTATTGGTGCCAACTTCCCTGGGAAAAAATAAATTCTTGTTTCGTACCAAAGGGTATCTCAAAATCACCCGAAATTTCAATTGATCAATGAAACGCATGGTAAATATTTACAAGTGGGGCTCCAGCTAGAAAAGGGGTTTAGAAATGTCGTACCCAGTCGATGTATTTCAGGGCACTTTGTTTATAAATATTTAAGTCGGGGAAAGGCAATTTCAACCCTTGTTTCAACCCCAACACAAACCCAAACGAACAATTTAAGTCAAATTGGAGTAAGCATACAGAAAACGTATTTTAAAAATCGAATATTTTCCGGAAATATATTTTTTTCTTAATTAAATACCCCTCCCCCGTCATAAAAAACATATTTTCATACTGCAGATTAGCCCGGAATACGTGAAAAAGTGTTTGGAGCCGATTAGGGCTGGAGCCCCACTTGTAAATATTTACCAAACGTATTATTGAATTGAAAAGTACGAATGATTTTATTTCAATATAAGGTACAAATATGGAGGTTATGTGTGAAACACAATAGCCGATAAGTGACCGTCTCGTCCCTGTTTGCAAAAGTTCACTCTTTTGATGAAATTTTCGATAACATTTTGGCATAATCGCGGACTAATTTCATCAGTGGTGCGTCCAATTGCTTCTTCGAGCTCCGGAATAGTCTGCGGATCATTGGCATGCGCTTTTCCTTTTAGAAAGCCCCAAAGAAAGAAGTCCAATGGCGTCAAATCCGCACGATCTCGGTGGCCAATTGACATGGCCGCGGCGCGAGATAACACGACCATGAAACTTCGTCTGCAATAACTGGATTGTTTCGCTCGCAGTGTGGCAGGTAGCGACATCTTGTTGAAATAATGTCTTCCAAGTACATGCCGTTCAATTCGTCCACAAAAAGTTGGTCAGAATCACAGTAATTACGTGATGCACCCCGGTGTTACAAAGTGGTGCGTTTTGATGAACAAAAGACGCGCGAACTTTGCAAATCGTCTCTGCAAAATTTTCACTATTTTTTTAGTGCATTTTTTAGTGTAATTTTCCATGACTAAACCTCAATACTTCCTGATGCCAGTTGTCAAAGATTAGTACTCTATATGCGCAAAAAAAAGTTGCTCGCAATTTAAAATGTCTGGTCATTTTGGGACACACTGTATTTTATTTTTTATAGGTTGTTTTAAGATTATATTTTCATTATCTATATACGAAGTTTGTTCAAAAAATAAAGTGACTTTTTATTTTTCTCGATTCGAGACTTTTCTCGAATGATCCTATTCGCTCGCTAATACCTGAGGCCGATAATTTTTCAGTCATTCTTCACCTATACACTTACATATTCACTACCGATGAAACGTTTCTGGACAAACATTCAAAAAAGTTCCGGAACAATTTTTTATGCCGATAGATGACATGAATTAATTTAATAAACGGCATTTTGAAGGGAAGAAAGTCACCTTCATACCGTTTTTTTTTTAATTCAATGTTTTACAATTTTTTACGACTACTACCCTTTTTAAAAACGACCATTTTTCGCCTTTTTTGTTCCTTTTCTGGTGGACCCCGTTTACAGACAATTTTTTAAATGCTTTGACCGGAATCATAAAGTAGGGAGCTAAAGCTTCAATTTTTCATTTTCAAAGCTTCCCACGATTTTTTTTCTAAAGATATTTTTATTTTTTTGAAAAAAGAAACAATTTGAAAAATAACGTGTAACGCGAAAATAACAAGGATTCAAGGAAAACCTCAAGATAGTGAGGTTGAATCGGTGTTTTTGTTAGTTCGGGAAAATTTTTTCACATTTAATTTCGAATTTTTTTTCACCTATTTTCGATAAAGAGCAAATGATTTCATTACCGTAACTCAAGAACTAAGGGGTTTATGGTAAAATTCCAAGAGAGGAAAAAATTGTATTCTTCTATTTTCAACGCAATAGAATCATTTCAGACTTTTTTTCGACATTTTTTTCCCCGTTCAAATTTCATAGTTTTCTAGTCACGTCAATCGATTGATTTCAACCGATTCTATTGCGTTGAAAATAGGAAATCACAATTTTTCCTTTCTTGAAATCTTACCACAAACCCCTTAGTTCTCGAGTTACGGTAATTAAATCATCTGATTTTTTACCGAAAATAGGTGAGCAAAAAAAATTAGAATAAAAACCCAAACAAACCCATACAAACTCTTCAGGCTATCAGCGTATAAGTTCGAATTGGTTTGTATGAAAATTCTGCATGAGATCTTTTCTGATAAAGTTTTCTTAACATTTAGGGTTAAAAAGTGGACGTTTCTAGATAAAACAAATAACCAAGAGTTTTTTTTAACCGGGCCAAAAAAGTTATCTATTGTAGAAATGGCATGCGAAAAACCAAAAGCAGATGATTTTTATCCTGAAAACCGTGGGACTTTAACTAAACTGAAATTCCGGCATATAGTAGGAGACGATCTGACCTATCGACAGTTGCAGGATTGTCCCTCCATAACAGGACACCCTGTATATATATATATATATATATATATATATATATATATATATATATATATATATATATATATATATATACACACACAGGGTATGTATATATATGTGAAGGAAACAAAACAAACAAAGGACGTCAATCGTCATTCATGAATGACATCAATCTACATCTACATTATATATATATATATATATATATATATATATATATACCAGGTGTGTAAGTATGAAACCGGAATTTGCCCATAGGTGGCGCTAGATGTCGATGCAGTTACCGACACATCACGTCAGCGGTGTCTTGTTATTGTATTGATATCCGACAAAGATTTCCAACTCACAATAACACGAGTTTCATTCAGTAGCATTAGTTTATTAGAGATAAATATGTCGAGTTTTGTGCCAACAAATTACGATTTGCCGACAGCACTACTTTTCTGTTTTCATCTGAAGAAAACCGCAGCCGAATCGCATCGAATGCTTGTGGAGGCGGTTGGTGAGCATGCTCTCGGTAAAACACAGTGTTTCGAGTGGTTCAAACGGTTCAAAAGTGGCGATTTTGACGTGAGGAACGAAGAACGTGGAAGACCACCGAAAAATTTTGAAGACGCTGACCTGCAAGCCTTGTTGGACGAAGACGACGCTCAAACACAACAACAACTGGCGGATCAGTTAAAGGTGACCCGAGAAGCCATCTCCAGTTATTTGTATCATATCATTACAATAAACGTGTTTTTTCTGTACAAAAATTCCGGTTTCATACTTACACACCTGGTATATATATATATATATATATATACAAGTGATTCGGAGGTGCGATCGGTGCATTGCGGCGAGGCGGCGTGACAAGAAAACACCGGCTTGCCCTTGGCACGAGCGCGATGCGGAGCGGAGCCGCCCCGTATGGAGCACACTTCCCTAAATCGTTTTCGTCGGGCAATAGCCGCGCGCGCTCGCTATGCACGCCGTAAACTCGTAACCGACAGCGCGGATCTGCGATGAGGGATGCGGAGACGTTGGAGAGGAGCTAGCCCGACGGTTCGGAGGCATAAGCACGCTGAACGAGAAATATTGCTCTCAACCATCTCGCTGGTTATTTTTGGCCGCTTTTACGAACCGCAGAGTTTAAATTTATGAAGACACGCACTCTTCGTTCGCGCGCGAGCGGGCAGAGGAATGAGGGATAGATCATGGTTTGAGAGCGAGAGACAGAAGACAGAGAGAGAGAGAGAGAGAGAGAGAGAGAGAGAGAGAGAGAAAGGGCTAGAGAGAGAGCAGAAAAGAGAGAGTAAATTAGTACATATACATTTTAAGAGACCCGTCCTTACAGTAGACAATTGTCCCCATACTCAACATTCTGTAAACTCCAATGTCTTCAAAGTCACCGCTGAGTTAATGTAAGAATACATGAAGGATAAAGAATACATCAAAGACAGACCTGTCCCCAAAATCAACAATACGTTAAAAAAAATGGCCTCAAAGTTTCCATCGTCCCAATGCAACGAATTTTTTCATCGACATCTTTATTAACTCATTTTTTATTTTACAATTTTTTTTTATAATTTAAATTCTAGATCTCTAAATAAGAGACTTAATTAGTGACCACCGTGATGGGTAAAACCATCGATTTGTTTTCTTGCTTTCCCTCAAAGCATACACATTCGAGAATATGTGCAAAAATGTTAAAGTTAAAATATTGAAAATTGACCAAGTTACAGACGATTTAATGGAAGCAGTTAGCGCAACGATTTACGTGTAGGCAAAACTTTCAATAGCGTTTTTCTCGAAACGACTTTTCTCGACCTGGCCGGAATCATAGCGCTGACTGTAATTGTCGAATTTTCAATTTCAAGACACCAAAATGTTCGTATTGCAGTGGCTATCGTTGTACGTAGGCTTTTTTTTAATTTAGTATTTTTTATGCCCCTGAATATAAGTAAAAATTTCGCCAAAATTACACGTTTTTTTAACACCCGCTATCTTTTTATTTTATTTTTTCGAAATAACGTCTACGTACAACTAGAACTACATTCAGATAGATTATGAAAATTTGATTTTTATTTTTCGAACGACCAATTGTCAATTTATCGATCCGGCCGTTGGACCACATTTTCTTATACAATCAATAACAATGTTGATTTTTAATTTTTTTTCACAAAAATTTACACGACTATGCTCAATAACATAACCTTTTTCCAAAAACCAAATAAATAATCTAGCAGACAAAAAGAAATCGAAAAGAAACGACCTTTCTCGATCCGTTACAGAGTTGTCCTTCCTTAAAAAATGATTGACGGATTTTCGTTACGAAGATTAACTACAAAAAGTTCGAGCATTTGAAAAATGATAATTTTCGTTCCATTCCAACGATGCAAACTTCAGCCTCGTTGAAAAAATGAATGAAGCCAGAATAAACATACACAAAGTGTACACGTGCTCGTACCGAAAGAAGGGGAACTCAAGGACCGCGGAATAAAGTAGCGAATTACCGCGACAGCGTAATGTGAAACGTGTTCTTTTTCATTTGTTTTAATTACAATAAAGTACAGCTGAGGGGATCCGGGAGAATCGACAAAAGACTCAAACGCATTTGTAACACGAGGAAAAATACATTTTCACGTTTCCCTTGGTTTCTACCCCCCCCCCCTTCTCTCTCGGGTTGGACAGTATAGTGATGCTCGCTTGGCGAACTAAGTAGATTACTCAACAAGTGGCGGTTGGATCGTGGCCGCAGTCGACGCTCGACGACGACCACTTCCAGTCACCACTAACTCGTTCTGCCGCGTCTGTCTCGTTATTATCTCTCTCCCTTCCTCTCGCCTTTCCTCTCCCTCGCCCTTTTGTCTTTCTTTCTCGTGCCTCTCATTGTCTCTCTCGATCGAGATCTCGGGTTTTCAACCTCCAACGTTTTCGACAGCGAAGATAAACCCCGTTCGACTGGGTGATCGTCTTCGAGAAACGACGAGAACTCTTCGAAGAGCAAACAAGAGACTCGTTCATGATACAAAAATCAAACGCCCCAAAGACCAATTCTCCTTGACTGTTTTCTTTTATTTTCCAACTATTCGAACGGCCGCGAAACATCCGAGCAAGTAATTAACGATTTTACGTATCAATTCTACTTCGAAATTTGGAAGGAACATCACTCAAGTGTCCACCTTCGATTTTGCCGAAACTCATATATGTGATACAGAATTGAAAAGTATTGGACACGTATTTTTTTATCGGCGAAAAGAAGGGATTTTTCATGAATTTTTTTAAAGAAAACTACAAAACTTTTTTAATCGATCAATATACCATCTTAAAGAACACATCTTGAAGAACTTTCAGTAATTTTTTTATTGAAAAATATTACATTGTTTAGTGGCAAATGGCCGTCAATGAAATAATGTTTTTATATACACGGTTTCCGGTGACCAACATTGCGGCGAAGTGGATCATCTGAAAAAAAATGCGGATGGATTTAGTCAAATATAAGTATAAACTAGTCTTTGATCGAAGGATTTTAAAAAATATTAATTTTTCACAAAATGGCGGACAGTCAAAGTTAATGGTTCGATTTTAACGAAAAAAAAACGGCCGTTTTTTGGCTATAAAACGGCCATTTTTTTCGAAAAAAAAATCGAACGATTAAAGACTACATTTTTATGTATCAAATAAGCCTGCAAAATTTCAAGAAGATCGGTTCATTAGTGTTCGAGTAATCTTGGTCACCGACTTCAGAAATGCCATTTTGAGAAAAACGCGTTTAAAGTTTCAATTTCAATTTACACGAAGAAAATATTTTTTTTTGTAAACTTACATAGAGTCATCTATTCCGGGCCCATACAGAAGTATGCAGAAGTCTGCCGTTTTCTAATTTTCAAAATTTCAACCAGTACCCGGTGATACGAAAGTTTTATCATTATACTAAAAGCACATATTTTATTTACCACTTCAGGTCACCCGAGTTCCCAGCACCACCTACGCCGATTGCCTCCGCAGCGGCGCTTCGTTTAAATAATCATGACTTCCTTGTCCATCGATATTTTTTAATTAAAAAAAAACCCAAACCTGGCAATGTATAAATTGGGCGTAAAATCCCGATCTCGTCATCCCAATGCTCTCATCAGGGAAAAAAAAACATCAAAATTCAACCTGTGTTTTTGGGGGCCGAAGTTTGTGTAGGCCCATTAAGCACTTAGGCGATTCTTTCCCGATCGGACGTTAATAATATTTTCTTACCGTCATTTGAGGAGTCTTCTCACTTCAGACGCTAAAAAAGGCTATATTCATGAATTTTCTTGATAGGTTTATATTATAGATATTGATATAAAAGTTCTTACACTTAATAAATACACTTTCGAAATCCATTTAAAAAAAATTATGTATTTGTGTAACCCAAACCAACTTCAAACACGTTTTTCTCGTAACAACGTTTTTCGATAGCTTGT
>CALYCA010000020.1:0-28910 GCA_944452715.1 Ophion slaviceki | reverse complement strand
CCAGCTGGCTTTTGCGCGCAATTTCGCGTACATGCGAATAAGGGTTAAGGTTGTTGCTAAATATTTTTTTCATACAGGGAGGAGAAACGAAGTTCTTATGCTAATACATTGTGTGAGGTCGCCATGGCCAACTTAATTTAGCAAAACATTAAGGAGATACCTTTAGGCTAAAAAAAGGCCGTTTTTCATGTTTTTTTTTTTTTAAGAAAAGGGTTTAAAATTTTTGAGAGTGAGGGTATATTTTATTAATATTTTTGGCTATTACATGGTATTTCCAAATTTGATCAATCCACAAAAATGGCGAAGGAATGTCGCGGTCTTCTAAACTGCATTTTCGAAACTGGCCTGACGTATATCTAAAAAACTAATCGACCGATTCTGATGAAATTTGGTAAAAATATTTCTAACCTTATTGTCTAAAGAATGATTTTGAATGTTTTGGAAAATTAAAAAAAAACCTATTTTTTATTGCAAAATGGAGCGATTTTTTAGGGAAAATTCAATCTTTTTGTTTCAAAGCGAACAACTTCATCGATTTTCAACATTTCTCACTTTTTCTTGGTTCATGTTCCGCGTATGAGTGTTACGGAAAGAAAAATCTTCATTGGTTTTTTTGTGAGATTAATTCTGCCGACGCTACGTGTCACGCCGTCTGACAACATCCGCCGCGACCCGTTTAGAAGACCGGGCCATACCTCCATCATATTTAAATATTAATAAAAATAACACATAAATACCATGTAACAGCCAAAAGTAGTAATAAAACATACCCTAAGTCTCGAAAATTATAAAGAAATCTTTCCTTTAAAAAAAAAATGAAAATAAGCCATTTTTACCGTGCCTAAAGGTATGCTCCTCCCTTGAAGAAAAATTTATAGCAGTATTATCGTGGCCATAAAGGCGTAACTGTACAATCGTTTCTTTCAATCAATGGCGTAACAACGAAGCGGGCACACAAGCTCTCGGGCGCCTCGGACTCGTGAATTATACTACTCGGTGAGAGGGCAAACGAGAGTTCAAGGTGGGTGTGTACATTGTCCGTGTTCACGGTGCGAAACTCCGCCGGTACGAGCAGCAGTCTCGAGATGGCTTTTGTCAAGGGCGAGCCAGACTTCGTCTCGCCTACTTGGCACACGAGACAGCTCCTCGATATACTCATTAAGGGGCTATTCCAGTGAGACAGTTTAAAAAATCCGATCGAATTTTTGCCTTTTTCGACAGTTTATACTTTCAAGAATATCATTATCATTTATATAATTTACATCAATATAATTTTATCTTACAAAAATCGATAGTTAAATCCTTAAACGCGGTTTTCTCGAAATGAGATTTTTCAAATTTGCTGACATTGTAACTCAAAGAGCAATTATCCGATTGACTTGAAATTTGAACTGAGTACGCTTGAATATATTTACTCTACAATGACGTAGGATATTTTTAATTGGATGAAAATTGACGATTTGGCATTGAAAAAAACGACCATTTTATAGGCAAGAAAACAGACTTTTTTCATAACTACGCCATTTTGTTAGATTTTGATATTTTTCGAAAATCGTACGTCACTGTACAGGAAATACCTTCCAGTTTAACGACATTTTTTCCTTTTTCGGTTTCAGCTACTCAATCGGCCGGAATCATGTCAGCAGTGGAGGAACTTTTTTTTGGCGCCTCCGAAGGCAGCGCGTAAGTCGCTTGGATCTCAATATTTTTCTATGAAAAAATTATGTAATATAGGTCAAATATAGCCAAATATATTCTTAATTTTCCGAAACATTTAATTGAGTACTTTTCTTCCAAAAAATTCCCGAAAATCACTCAAATTTTCAGCGTTCGTACTGGAATAACCCCTTAAACTCGACATTATTCATTCCTACTGAAGTGCTCATCGATCTCTAGAGGGGCGGGGGGGGGGGGGGGTAAAGATCCGTCTACTTTTCATAGACTGTGTGACTCAACCGCCCTAGGGTGCTACGATCCTAATGCGCGAAGCAATCTACGCGGCTCCTTTTGTTTGTCTTGTAACTTGAAGTGACGTTGACACGGAACATTAGGCGGGAGAATGAACTATGAAAACGTTCAAATACCTCTACATTGACACTGAATAAATAATCATACAATTAAGGGGTTAGGCTACTGTGAACCTGACGAACACTCGTTCGTTGCTTAAGGCAACTCAAATTGAAGTGGAAGGTCCAACGTATGGTGCAGGAATCGCAGATTGAAGGTTAACTTACGATTACTAGAACTACTAGTTAAGGGGGAATATACCTTTGTAAATTTATTTTTGCATTTTTTTCCTACATCTTCCAGAAAAGAAGAAGAACAAGAGAATGTTGAATTGGAAGGACAATTGTATGGTGCACGCATTGCCGATTAAAGGTAAACACGAAATTTCCATGATTTTCCAGTGTTTAAAACTTCAAACGCGTTTTTCTCGAAACTATGTTTTTAAACATGGGCGTATGCGTAGCGCCTCGAGTTTTCAATCCATTGACTTGAAATTTTTACTGTAGCTGCTTGACAACATTTTCTAGTCCAGGACGTAGGATTTTTTCGATAAGTTGAAATTTAAAAATGTAATGATCGATTTTTTTTCAAAACCCCATTTTCTTTAAATCAATATTTTTAAAAACCCCTACAGACTGGACTAGTTTTTTTATATCTACTTTCTAAATATTTTTCGTTTTTTGTTCTAGCTCGAAAATTATGACCTGTGCGAATACGCCCGTAGAGGACTATGAAAAAAGGAGTTTTCTTTCATCGACTACTGCGCCGCCATTTTGTTTTAAAATAATAAAAAAAAAATCTTTTACTCTAAGACTTGTACCAACGTGTATAAAAAACCGAATTTTAAAATATGGTTTTGTTTTTTTTAAATAAATTGTCAAAAATGACCCTTGATTTTGCCCTCACAAAGGTATATTCCCCCTTAAGGGGTCTTCTCACTTTAGAGGCTAAAGAAAGGCTATTTTTATGAATTTTTTTGATAGGATTTCTATTATACATATTGATATCAAAGTTGTTACACTTAATAAATACACTTTCGAAATACATTATTAAAAAAAATTGATTATGTAAGTCATTATTTATAGACGAAAATGGTAGTTAAAAAAATGTCCTAAAAAAATTGTAGGTCTGTTGATGAAATCTCGGAGACGATTTTTGATATATGCAAAACTAATCAAATAGCGGATGTTTTCCGAAAAAAAAAACAAAACAAAAAACGCGTTTTTTCGCCGCTTTTGGCAAACAAAGTAGGTATCAAAATCCAAAAAAGCGATTTAATACTTGAGATCGAATTAATACTTTTTTAAGATCCACTGATTTTGTATATCTATATATTTTATTTAGAAAATGCAACGTACAGAATGCGATGGTAGCCAGGAAGAATCGTATCGGATTCTGTTCGTCGATGTGGCAATTCTTCAGGATTCGAATTGGATTCGTACATTGGATTCCAAATGGGGATTGTTAGTGATGTGATTCAAATGGATTTTTAAGATATACTTCCTTAAGATGAGTAAAATTTATTTCAACATAGCAAATTCGTTGCTATAATTTCACGATCGATTGTAACTTTGCAAATTATTTACTCTCGCATGAACTTCGCTAACAGTGGTTTATGGCTCTTCTACGTTCATTGTAAATGTACCGGAGCAAAAACGGTATGAAAAAAAATACATAGCTGCCTGGCGAAACGCGTTAAAAACTGTTTTCAAACGTGTACCGTTTTATGGGGAGGAGTGTACCGCCAGCGCATCCTCAAATAAAGCTCTCGCATGTGTACAACCGGTGATCAGGCAGACGTGAGTCCCGATCCGTGTCACGTGTCCAGCGTCACGTAGTCAGCTAATCCTGCTCCTTCGGGACAACTACCTTCAGACACGTTTCTAATTTCTTGCCTCGGCTTCCGTGTTCCAAACTAATTGAATTTTCCCCATCAATGGCAAATGTCCCTCACGCGTTGCCTCGTAATAAAAATAATTTCACGATCATCCGTCCCTCATTAAGGGGTTACCCCCACTTGCGATTTTGAAAAAATCGATTTTTTTTTATTGCATTTTTTTGAAGTATAAGTATCCGGGCCCATACTTCTGTATGGGCCCGGAATAGATGACTCTATGTAAGTTTACAAAAAAAAATATTTTCTTCGTGTAAACTGAAATTGAAACTTTAAACGCGTTTTTCTCAAAATGGCATTTCTGAAGTCGGTGACCAAGATTACTCGAACACTAATGAACCGATCTTCTTGAAATTTTGCAGGCTTATTTAATACATAAAAATGTAGTCTTTAATCGTTCGATTTTTTTTTTCGAAAAAAATGGCCGTTTTATAGCCAAAAAACGGCCGTTTTTTTCGTTAAAATCGAACCATTAACTTTGACTGTCCGCCATTTTGTGAAAAATGAATATTTTTTAAAATCCTTCGATTAAAGACTAGTTTATACTTATATTTGACTAAATCCATCCGCATTTTTTTTCAGATGATCCACTTCGCCACAATGTTGGTCACCGCAAACCGTGTATATAAAAACATTATTTCATTGACGGCCATTTGCCACTAAACGATGTAACATTTTTCAATAAAAAAATTACTGAAAGTTCTTCAAGATGTGTTCTTTAAGATGGTATATTGATCGATTAAAAAAGTTTTGTAGTTTTCTTTAAAAAAATTCACGAAAAAGGCTTTTTTTGCGCTACAAGTGGGGGTAACGCCTTAAAAAAAAGGAAAAGAAAAATAAGGATGATACGTTCGGATAAAAAAACTCTACTTCTAATGTTCCATTGCACAAAATCGATTGCAATGTCCTTCTTCTTAAGGGGGCCTAGTTGTAAAAGACGAAAAATCACTTTTTTCAAAACCAATATATTTTGACGGTATATCTTATACATGTTCTCTGAGAATTTGAAGACGATCGCATCAAAATTGGAAGGTTTATTATCTGTTTCGAAAATTGACAGCCTGTGATCTGTTTCGATGTATACCTACTTTCAATTTGATGAACGAAAAATGCCCATTTTTTTGGCAAAAATGAACAAGCTCCATTTTTTGTTTATTTGATAATCTATTTGATTTAAGGGGCTATGTCAGGTTTATTATCTGTTTCGAAAATTGACACGCTGTTATCTGTTTCGATGCATATCTACTTTCAATTTGATGAACGAACAATTCCCCTTATTTTCGCAAAAATCAAGACTCGCTTTGAACACGCTCCATTTTTTTTCAATTTGATAATATATTTTATTTAAGGGGCTATACCAGTGTGACACTTTCAAAAAATCGATTTTTTTGCCTTTTTCGACAGTTTATACTTTCAAGAATATCCTGTAAAAATTTCAAAGCCGTATCTCTATCATTTTAACTTGCAAAAATCGATAGTTCAATCTTTAAACGCGTTTTTCTCGAACTGAGATTTTTCAAATTTGCTGACATTGTAACTCAAAGAGCGATTATCCGATTGACCTGAAATTTGAACTGAGTACTCTTGAATATATTTACTCTACAATGACGTAGGATATTTTTGATTGGATGAAAATTGACGATTTGGCATTGAAAAAAACGACCATTTTATAGGCAAGAAAACAGACGTTTTTTTCATAACTACGCCACTTTGTTAGATTTCGATATTTTTCGAAAATCCTACGTCATTGTACAGGAAATACCTTCCAGGTTAACGACATTTTTTCCTTTTTCGGTTTCAGCTACTCAATCGGCCGGAATCATGTCAGCAGTGGAGGAACTTTTTTTTTGGCGCCTCCGAAGGCAGCGCATAAGTCGCTTGGATCTCAATATTTTTCTATGAAAAAATTATGTAATATAGGTCAAATATAGCCAAATATATTCTTAATTTTCCGAAACATTTAATTGAGTACTTTTCTTCCAAAAAAATTCCCGAAAATCACCCAAATTTTCAGCGTTCACACTGGTATAGCCCCTTAATTTGATATCCATTAAAATTGAATATATTATTTCACTAGATTGAATGAATTGATTATTTATAAGTTTAGTTTTAATGATTTCACTTAATGTAATTATTTATAGAACTGAATATATAATGAGAGATATAAATAAAGAACGGTTTGTCTTATTGGTTATTATGTTTGTGGTTTTAATATTTTTTATAGAATTCCGTAGTTGTAGTATATATAGTTGTCCGTAGAATAGTACGGACTATACAGGCATAACCCGTTGATGCTCTCGTTGCACACACGATTTTCACGTTATCTTGGCCCGGAGTTCAATGAAGCTGCCCGCGAAGGATTTTCATTCCAACACGATATACGATCAGTGGTTGCTATACATCAACGATCTCACGGATCTGCGCGAGCATCCGCGAAGGAAAACGCAAGTGTGGATCATCTGCTGAGTGAATAAGGAATCTGGCCGGATGAGCGAGTGGGTATACTAGGTATGTGCAGGCGCAAGTGCCTGACCTACAGAACAAACGAGCCGGAGGAAAAGGTGAAGTAAAAGGAACGGAAGCGAAGGAGAAGCGTAGTGGTGCGATAGCGCTGTTTGTAAACCCATATATATATACAAGGTGTCTTGTTATGAATGGATAATCCTGCAACCGTCGATAGATCAGCTCATTTTCTACTACACAGGATGAGGCACATAAAGTGTTACAGAGTCATGTCACGGTCAACTCCACTTTTTAAGGCGTTACCCCCACTTGTAGCGCAAAAAAAGGCCTTTTTCATGAATTTTTTAAAAGAAAACTACAAAACTTTTTCAATTGATCAATATACCATCTTAAAGAACACATCTTGAAGAACTTTCAGTAATTTTTTTATTGAAAAATATTACATTGTTTAGTGGCAAATGGCCGTCAATGAAATAATGTTTTTATATACACGGCTTGCAGTGACCAACATTGCGGCGAAGTGGATCATCTGACAAAAAAATGCAGATGGATTTAGTCAAATATAAGTATAAACTAGTCTTTAATCGAAGGATTTTAAAAAATATTCATTTTTCACAAAATGGCGGACAGTCAAAGTTAATGGTTCGATTTTAACGAAAAAAACGGCCGTTTTTTGGCGATAAAACGGCCATTTTTTCCGAAAAAAAAAATCGAACGATTAAAGACTACATTTTTATGTATTAAATAAGCCTGCAAAATTTCAAGAAGATCGGTTCATTAGTGTTCGAGTAATCTTGGTCACCGACTTCAGAAATGCCATTTTGAGAAAAACGCGTTTAAAGTTTCAATTTCAGTTTACACGAAGAAAATATTTTTTTTTGTAAACTTACATAGAGTCATCTATTCCGGGCATCAAAAAAAACTGCACTTCAAATTGCACTTCAAAAAAATGCAATAAAAAAAAATCGATTTTTTCAAAATCGCAAGTGGGGGTAACCCCTTAAAATGGAATGGTACATTTTTTCTTCAACCATCTTGTGGAGCACCTCAATCCGCATAAAAAAAAACATTAGGGGGTCAAAGTCGTTCAAGGTCATTTAAGGTCACCTATTAAAATGTAATACAAAACTAAATATCTCGGATCGCTACCAAATATTTGGTAGTGATCCGAGATATTTAGATTTGTATCATCGATACAGCCGCATAAAAAACATTAGCCGGTCAAAGTCGTTCAAGGTCATTCAAGGTCACCTATTAAAATGTAATACAAAACTGAATATCTCGGATCACTACCAAATATTTGGTAGTGATCCGAGATATTTAGATTTGTATTATCGATACTGATCTTGAATGACCTTGAACGACTTTGACCCCGAATGTTTTTTATGCGGCTTGAGGTGCTCCGCAAGATGGTTGAAGAAAAAATGAATCATTCCATTTGATAAAGTGGAGTTGACTTTGACGCAGCTTCAGCGCCTCAACCGATAAAAAAAAATAGGGTGATCCAGTAGGCCTTCTCGAACACTGAAACTTTAGTCTGAAACATTTTTGGATATGATCAATAGTTTGAGTGCTATTGCTCTGTAACACTTTACGTGACTCACCCTGTATACTGAAATTTCGGTTGAGTAAAAATCTCACGGTTTTTGAAACTGAGGGCTTTATGTTATTTTTTGAAAAACAAATCATCTGCTTTTGGTTTTTCGCATGCCATTTCTACAAGTGATATAAATCGACAATAACTAAGCAACTTTTTAAAGTAATTCCGCAACGAAACCGCAATGAAAAAAAAAACAGATTAACTTAATTTCTGTATTCCGTTATTATTCTTTGTCTGTACAGCGTATCATAATGTGCGATGATTTGTAGATGTTTCGTCCGGATTCAAAATTCTTATGAATTTTGTGAGAGTGATAAGCTATTATTTTGTCATGAGAGGACCCTTTCTAGCGAGATCGGTCAACGAAAATAATAATGCAAGAAAAATAAAAACGAAAGACAATGGGAAAAAATCAAAACTGTAAGATCGACTTATCTGTAAAGTGTATCATAGCATGTGAATACGATGTGTGATAATTTGTAAAAGTTTTGTCTGGATTCAAACTTTTTATGAATTTTCTTGTGTCTATAAATAGATTTTGTTTGTTAGTGCTTCCGCAACGAAAAAAAACATTGACTTAGTTTCTGTATTTCGTTATTATTGTTTATCTGTACAGCGAATTATAATGTGTGAATATGATGTGTGATCATTTGTGCAAGTTTTGTCTGGGTTCAAAATTCTCATGAATTTTCGTGTATCTAGAAATAAATTTTGTTTGTTACTGCTTCCGCAACAAAAAAAAAACATTGACCTTATTTCTGTATTTCATTATTATTCTTTATCTGTACAGCGTATGATAATGAGTGATAATTTGTAAAAGTTTTGTCTCGATTCAAAATTCTTGTGAATTTTATTCGGTCTATAAATAAATTTGGCTTGTTACTGCTTCCGCAACGAAAAAAAAAACATATTGACTGAATGTCCGCATTTCGTTATTATTCTCCAAAACAATCTATATTATTTATATAAGGATTAATATTTATATAAGGATATCTAATATATAGAAATGTCCTTCACGAACTGGTTTCACAATTAATTTGATCAAATTATCGCTCCATATCAAGTAGCAAAGGGTGTTTTCTGCACTGGTTTGTTGCTGACTTCAATTCGTTTCGGTAGGAGAGCAGCGCCACCCTTCTCATGTGGATTTCCATGGAAGTTTTTGGATCGTGATCGCCGTAGGCGTTCGCACTCCTTACCTCTAGTCTTCTTCTCCATGCCGTTTAGGCCATTTTTCGGATACCGCGTTCCACACATAACCTCCATGTTTCTACCTTATATTAAAATAAAAACATTCGTACTTTTCCAATAAATAATACGTTTTATTAATGATTATAAATGTCAGGTCATTTTGAGACACCCTTTAAATGCACAAAATCATGTTTGTCTGCACGTTGGGCGCTTAGAAAGGGGGATAAGCGTTGCTGCTGATGGTTTTCATATGTACACACGTTCCCCACCGGTTGTCACTGCTATATAGGTATGCGACGTTGCTCTTGTTAATGCAGAAGCAAAGCGTGCCTGCGCGCGCACGAATCTTTCTCACAGATTCGAGGCCCATTATCCATTATCGCGATCGCCTCGTTCCCAGATATCGCTCGCTCTTCCCGCAATAACCTTCGAGACAGCCGCGGGCAACGAGCTTTCGCATACTTTCGTATGGAAACTCCATTAAGTTCGCAGAGGCGAGCAAGGCGCAACGAAAGTTTCGACTTTCGGCGCGTGTCGCGAGGAAGAAAAGATAAGAGAGAGAGAGAGACGCTGCCGCGTGAGTTTCCATTGTACCTCTCGTAGTTTTGGCGACGCGCGCCAACAGACTCTCTTTTTCACACGAACTTCCCTTATGAGTGACGTCGCCGCATCGCCGGATACGCGAGATCTGGCGACCAATGTGCTCAACGCTTATACAGGGTGAAAATTGAAAAATATAAAAATAGTGAGCAAAAAATTGCGAAAATTTTTGGAAAAAAAAACAAACTTCCTTCCGATCGCTCACTATTTTTTTATTTTCCAATTTTTCTTCTTGATTCTAGGTCAACTTATACACAATATTGTACAAAGTAAAAATATGTTTGATTTTTGTGCTTCAGATCACCTGTCCGGGACTTAGGACTTCCGCAAGCGAAGAATGGCATCGCCCGCGCACCGACATACGTGGCTCCTCCCACTCCCGCCACCATGTTTTGTCAAACTTGAAAAAATGTTTTGATGTTCAATAAAGACCGCTTGGTCAACGTACCAAATATCAACATTCTATATTTAATACTTTTGGCATAAAAAAATTGGTGAAAAATCGAACATTTTTTAGCCCAACAAGGCAGAACCTTCCGTTAATTTCAAAATTGTGTTACAACTTATATTACAAATATATTACGAAATCAAAATTAAAATTAAAATAAACCCAAACAAAGCTAAAGAAACCCAATTATATACCTCAATGTTTCAATATTGGGGTAAGGTTCCGAAACCTTTAGAAGGGACCCTTCGCGGAGAGGGGATCTTTGGCGACTCGCAATAGTTTTCGAGATATTGGATTATAATGTTTTTTTTTTAACGCGTGCCGACTACATCTATATCTACTGTCTCCGTTCATACCTATATATGTTATCGCGGTCTGCCTTTTGTCCAAACACAAATACTCAAACAAACCCAAATAAACGTAAACCCAAAAATTATTGCGCGTCGCCACAAATCCTTTTAGTGGTTGTCTCAAGGGGAGGGTAGGGGTTTCAGCGTGAAAAAAGACACTATTTTGCGAATTTTTTTCATCTATATGGATAGAGTAAATTTATTGAAACCTTTTGTAAATTGTTGAGTGTCATTTCAAGAACATTCCGTGGAATTTGTACGCGAAAATATTCACAAACAAGCCGGAGCCGCGTTTTTCTCGAAACCACTTTTTCAATGTCCGTGTTCACTGCCATTTGAAAACTACATGACTGATTTATTTCAAACTTAGTACACACTTTCTACATATGAAATACCTCCCCCAACGGTTAGTTCGAGATTTTTTTTTGCATTGACTTGGTTTTCCACCCCCAAAATGGCGGAATTTTTCGTGAAAAATAGTACTTTTCACTTTACATGACCACCAAAAATTTGGAAATGAAAAAAAAATTATCAAAGACCGTTGGGGGGAGGATTTGATGATACTTTGATTAAATTTTAATGGTACTTGATTTCTGATAATTTCTAGCTGACATACAGTGAACACCACAAATCGTGTTTTTCCAAAGGCGTTCTTGGAAAAGCTTTGTCACCGGCTTGTTTGTGGATATTTTCGCGTACAAATTTCACGGAATGTTCTTGAAATGGCATTTAACAATGTACAAAAGGTTTCAATAAATTTACTCTATCCATATAGATGAAAAAAATTCGCAAAAAAGTGTTTTTTTTTTCACGCTGAAACCCCTACCCTCTCCTTAAGGGCTCTTCTTACTTTGGACGCTAAAAAAGGCTATTTTCATGAATTTTGTTGATAGGGTTATATTATAGATGTAACCCTAGAAGAAAGTTGTCGTATAGCTAAAAAACTAATCGACCGATTCTGATGAAATTTAGTGTAAACCTTTCTAACCTCATTGTCTAAATCATGGCCCTAAATGTTTTTGCAATAAAAAGAAAGTCTTTTGCAAAATGTAGCCATTTTTTCAGAAAATTTAATCTTTTTGTTTCAAAGCGTACCATTTAATCGATTTTCAACATTTCCTACATTTTCTTGGTTCATATTCTACGTATGAGTGTTAATGAAAGAATAATCGTCGTTGGTTTTTTTCACATGAATCCCGCCGACGCTATGTGGCACGCCCTCTAAAAAATGGTGAAGAAACCTTTACTTAAAAAAAAAACATGAAAAACAGCAAATTTTTCCCGGCCTAAAAGTATCGCCCCCTTAAAAAATCAGTGCAAACACCTACTTCTATAAAGGGTGCTCAAAGTTATGGCCACCACTTTCAATGCACGCTTGCAATCGTATTCGCGCTGATTGCCTTGCATTTTTGGAACATTTTCCGTAATTTAAATTCGATTTCGTTCTTGAACGAATTCTTGAATTTGCACTTGCTGAGTAAACATTTAGCGGAAAATTTAATTGTGTATTGACAGAAGGAAATTCTATCGTAGTACTCTTCATTGAAGAGAACACACGTTTGTTATGGACATCATAAACTTCTCACTGCTTTCCAAAACAAGTTGATAAGATTCATACAATTAGTTTCCAACAATGTGAACAAAGCCGTACGTCTTACCGGATTTTGCTTAGTATTGAAGTATTGAAACCTCAATTAACGCCTGTTAGTTAATGACAGACTGACGTGATTAATAAGACAATACATTCAATGCGAATCAGATTGCAAGCGTGCAGTGAAAGCGGTGGCTATTACTTTGAGTATCTTTTATAGGAGTAAGTGGTTGCACCTTTTCTTTAATCGAATCTAGGCTAAAAACATTGAAATTTCTTTTTTATCGACTTTTTATATTGAATCTTGAGAGATCATCTTGAAATTTGGCGTGTCAACTTATTTCTAGTTCCTTGATGAAATTCTTGAAAAAAATAGTGGTCCCATTTTGAAAAATGGAGACCTTGAAATCTCCGAAGCGCCCCCACCTGGAGAAACCTTGTGGCCACCACTCGATGATCCCCTTCGAAGTATGAACCCCTACCAACTATATAGGCCTAAAAGCCTGACCTTCAATATTTTTCAAAGTTGGTGATGTTTTTTCATCATATATTTGGAGTACGTCGCATTTTTTTTAGATTTTCATCGGCTCGCTAACTCGGTTAACTCGAAGATAAGATTTTACACGTGATAAAATTTCAAATGATCGTATCGTAGTGATCTTCACGTCGTACGAAAAAAATGTCTTCTACAAAAAGATGCGTTTTTCTATTAACTATTTTGAAAAAAAAGTTCAAAACTTTCCACGTACTACAACACTAAAAAAAAACGAAAAATCTTTCTTTTTTAAATTTTTTGACCCCAATGACTAGGTTGATCCTGCTAAAATTTACACTGAATTTTCTTTTATTGGTGTAAAACAACATGTCTAAGTTTCAAGCTGGGCTGGGCTTGCGTTCAGTTCATATCGTCGTCTTTAATGTAATGGAAAATTGTTTTTGTTGAATAACTCGGCTATTTACAATTCTTAAGTAAAAATGGCAATGACCAAACTTGTAGGAAATCGAGCGCTTTACGACTTTGGTCATTGCAGTTTTTTCTCTACCATCGATATTTTTCGAATTAAACCGGAAAATAGCGGCTATTGCATTATCTCGTTTATTTTCAACTTTAGGGCATAAACGAACATGAACAAACTTATAGAGAATAAAATTCTGGACAATTTTTGTTCCTACCTTTTTTTCCTAGAATCAATATTTAAGGTCGTAAGCCAACGGTAAAAGAAAAGAGCCAATGTTTCGCGAAATAATATTTTCACGCTTCTTGTTACTCTTATGGAAAATATTTCGTGTTCAAATGCGGCATTGTTACGATTTTATTACAATGTGTTATTTGCTCTTTATTCTCATTTATTTGTTATTTGTTATTTATTATTCATGATTATTTATGAATCGTTATTCATTATTGTTTATTATTATTATTGTACATGTTTAGGTTCGTATAGTGACGATGCGCGTAGTCTTGTAACGTTGCACGCATGCCTACAAGACTCGTGCCTATATACAATTTCTATTTTATGTACGCTCCTTGTTCCTCGTTGGCCGCGTACATTACAGAGTGCAAAAACCGCGCGTGTATGTTCAAGGCGGGTAGTAGCAGTGTGGGGAAATGAGATTCACGGAACGCGCGAGAAGGTGAAATCTTGATGAGAGGCGATGATAATAATGGGTTTCTTCGTACGAGCAGTTTCACTGCGTCTCGAATATAGGGCGTTGCGTATCAGCGCTAGTGTCGCTCGTTCGACCGTTATGCTTCAACAAATTCACTTTGTGTTTATTCGAAAGTTCAACTTTACACGCCCTCGTGTGGAACTTTTTTTGGCTTTTCTGACCGCTCGGGGGGCGCACGTGCATGTCCTTCGTTTGTTTGGATTGCTGCTTCGAGGCGCTGATAGCGGAGATCGAAGCACGGTCGGAACAATTCGTTCCAGCGTTGTAGGAAATTTGTTCTTGGGCTCTTCTCACTTTAGACGCTAAAAAAAGGCTATTGTCATGAATTTTTGTGGTAGGTTTATATTGTAGATATTGATGTAAAAGTTGTTAGACTAAAAAAATGCACTTTCGCAATACATAAAACAAATGTTTTCTGTTCTCTATATTTATGTGACCCAAACTTTAAACACGTTTTTCTCAAAACAAGGTTTTTCGACGGCTTGTTGATAAAATCTTCGAAACTACTGAACCGATCCTTATGAAATTTTAACCACATATTCTTTACAACTATAGCCATAGCGCATATCAAGGATTTTTTTAAATTTTTGATATTTAATATTTTTGTGCCGAAAACGGTGAAAAAACACGTTTTTTTAGTTTCTTCCAAAAATGTCCGCCATTTTGTTATTTTTGCATATTTCAAAAATCGTATGATATGCGCTATAGCCATTAACATACTGAATCTAAAACCGTTTGATTTTTTTTCCGCATGATCCGTCTCCGCGATTTCATCAACAGCGCAGCCCTACAATTTTTTAGGACATTTTTTTAACTATCATTTTCGTCTATAAATAGTGACTTAAATAAATAATATTTTTTTAAATGTATTTATTAAGGGGTTAGGCAACAGTAACGGGTATAAAATCGTGTGCGAATTTAACACATTTTTTTCATATGAAAAAGTGATTCACTCATAAAATTAATTACACATCTATTTAGTATGAATATCAAGCTGTTAGAAAATATATATATATATTTTTTTTCGATGTAAAAAATGGCCGTCTACGAATAGGCGCTCCGCGGCGTGACATTTAGCAACCGCAATTTCTTACCTAAAAAAAAAACAAAAATTCTCGTCAATCTACATTAGAATACCTGGAGAAGTACGTACAGAATTTAAAAAATATTGTTTTATTCAAAAGTTGTAGGTATATGAATGAATTTTTAGTGAAAAATTTCGTATAAAACTGCTCATAAAATGAAAAGTTTTCGATTAATCAGAAATTCCATACGTACTTCTCTGCGAAATGCAATTAGGAACATAACTTTTAAATTTGAAGTAAATCGAGTAAAAAATTGTTGAAGTTATTTGTCAACATTATTGGCATTGAAGTTATTTGCCAATTGGAAAAAGCTGTTTCGAGAAAAACGCGTTTAAAGTTTTAGGTACTCTATGGCCGTGCCAGAGGTGGGATTACGTTATACGCTCAAAGTCGGTAAAAAAAATGTTCTTGCTATAAATCGAATAGTAACTTATTCTTATGATGATAAAGCACCGTATCAGCGAGAAAAAAAATCGATTTTTTGAAAATTCTACTGTGGCCTTACCCCTTAAGTGTAACAACTTTTATATCAATATATATAATATAAACCTCTGAAAAAAATCCTGAAAGTAGCCTTTTTAACTTCTAAAGTGAGAAGACCCCTTAAGGGGAGGTACCTGAGTAAACCGCGAGAAAAACAGGTAATCTTCGGGAATTTTTATCCCAAAAACTACTGTTTCGATTGGATCCGGGTTTTTTTATTGGAAAATATGTACATTGAGGTATGTTTAGGAATTTTCAAAAATAAATTCGTTGACTGGAAGCGATTCAAACGCAATTATCTCGAAACATAGTTTTCAAAGTCGTTGCCAGATGTATCTCGAAAACGGCTTGTCCGATTTTGTCCAAATTTGGATACAATATTCTCCGATAGTTTTTCTCGTTCGCCACGTAGGGGTTTTTCATTTGATTGAACCATTGCTTTTTTATGCAATGTGTATGCAATCCAAAATCGTCGGAAATTGCGAACGAAAAACGAATGTTAAATTAAAACGGTCGCAATTCCGTCAAAAATGAAAATTAAAAAAAAAATCCTACGTGGCGAACGAGAAAAACTATCGAAGAATATTGTATCAAAATTTGGACAAAATCGGACAAGCCGTTTTCGAGATACATCTGGCACCGACTTTGAAAACTATGTTTCGAGATAATCGCGTTTGAAACGCTTCCAGTCAACGAATTAAAAAAAAATTCCTAAACATACCTCGATGTACATATTTTCCAATAAAAAACCCGGATCCAATCGAAACATTAGTTTTTGAGATAGAAATTCCCGAAGTTTACCTGTTTTTCTCGACGTTTACCCAGGTACCTCCCCTTAAGGAAACGTGTAAAAGTGTATCAATGTACAATGTACAACTGGACAAAAAAAACCCGCAAGGGTGTACTTGGAAATAAAGAACTACACTAGTACCATTTTGAAAGAATAGAAGTGACTTTCAAATGTGCTTTTGTAGGAAAAGTTTTCTCCTAAGTCTGACAGATTAGAAAATATTTCTTCGCCTAGAAACCGAGGCAGAGTACCGATATTCGATCCGAAGAATACGAGCGATTCAGGAACTATGGGTATCCGAGATTGGAAACATAAGCGCACCATCTGTGTGCACAGACTCGTGAGCGTGTTTCCCTCGTGCAGATTGCGGTTGGGATGGTTATCGTTTGTCCGGATCGAAGGATCGCGAGGAGCAGGGCGCACGATCGGTCGTGTGTGGAGAGAGAAAATCCCGGCACGCCATGGAACGCGAACCCGCTTCGTGCTGTACACTGTCAGAACAGAATCGGCATACTAGAAGAGTATCGCTGGCTGAACGAATAAATATCCAAAAACATCTCCGCACGTAGGATGAAATACCAATCGCGCCTCTTTACTTCTCGTAAAAAATGCATCTACTCTGAAGAGTCCGTTCCTCTCAAATATCAAAGGCATACCGTAAAACGGGGTTAAATTGACATTAAGGGGTTAGGCCACGCTAGAATTTTCGAAAAATCGATTTTTTTAATGGTCCCCCAGTGAGCTAATTGAAACTTCAAACGCGTTTATCTCAAAACTGCATTTTTTAAGTTGGCCGGAAACATAACTCGGACAATTTTCAACCGATTCACTTGAAATGTTGAATATATCTTGAAAAATACATTGTCTATGGCAGTACGTAGGATTTTTTTTATATTATCTTTTATATTATAATTTTTAATTATATAATTATAATTTAATTTAATTTAATTTAATATAATTATAATTTTTTTATATTTTTTATATTATAATTGTCTGACGATTTTTTAGGAACATTTTTCACTTTCCACTTTAGATGTGCGCCATTTGGCCAAAAATCGATATATCGAACAAATCCTACGTACTTCTATAGCAATTATTAAATATAATCGAAAAAAATTTATTGGCTCATTATAATTGAAAAATTACAGGAGCTGTTTGTCCGGCCGTGGACCCTGAAAAAATGGAAACGTCATCGCAAAAACGCTGCACAGCCGCCATTTAGAAATTGATCGCTTCAAAAAAATTATTGTATACAGTCACTGATATGTTTGATAAACACCCTTTTTTGTCATCTCGATTTATTTTGTAATTTTTCTGAAAAAAAAATCCCCAGAAAGCCTATTCTTTCGGCCTCTAGAGTGGCCTAAGGCCTTAAGGTAGAACGAGCGCGTGCTCTTGATTTCTATAGATTTTGTTCAAATTACAACCGGACATTGTTTATATCATTATGCATGTTTGAGTGAAATTTCAGAACAGGCGATTATTTAAATTGGGAGATAGTGGGTTTTAAAATTGCAACTTTTACCACTGCAGGGTCTGCATTGATCGAAAGTCAGGTCAGATAATTCGTCGTACCATTATATTGGCTATAAATTTTGAAAAAAATGTTGTCTAGATAGCAAACTGGTTAGGGAAAGAGAGAAAAATGTTTGGATTGCCTTTACTATTCAGTTTTGCTAAAAACGTTCAGTAAAGACATAATAATTCTCCGTAAAAAATATTTATCCTCTATAATAAGAAGACATATGGCAACATCGCAGAACAATATTGTTCAATATTTCGAGAAAAAAATTATCGTGTTCCTAAAGTTGATAACTTTTATCATAAAAAAATATTTGCGTTATAAATGTTAATATTGTATATTGTTTACGTTATCTTTATTAACAAATGCAAGTGTTGGTTAATTCATAACTAATTAAAAACTTTGTTCGATTAAAAATTACTTCCAAATAAAAATGTGTGTTGCAGTATTATTTTAAATATGCCGCGCAAACTTACGTCATTGGATCCGTGGAACGATGCGGTGTTGCCATACGTATTCATATTATAGGGGACAAATAATTTTTACGGAAATTTAATTGCACGCATAATGCATAAAATCTATTTTTTGTCAAAATAATGCTATTAATTTTAATATTATTTTAATTTTAATATTTAACATTAATAATAATAATGCAAAGTAAACCTTAATCTTTGACATAAGTTGCAATTCAATGCCGTGTCAAAATAACCCCATTTCACGGTATCTATTAGGACGTTGAATAAGTTCTCGCTGTTTTCCAACAGATGGCGTTACCAGAACTGCGTGCGTGTTTAAGATGTTAACGTATCTATGAAGTACTATAAGCAAGCTTGAAATTCAGTGTATGTTATGTCGCCGAAGTGTAAACAACTTTTTTTTCATAGTGTCAAGGCGGGAAACCAGTTTAGATGACTCAAAAAGTCGATTTTTTTTAATTCCATAAATTATCAGTGAAACTAATCGCTAATTAACCGGTAAGCAGTATAAATAATTCATTACTGCCTTGAATTTCTTGTTTTCGGTAATTTTTTTCCAAACGCGTTATTCTCGGAACGACTTTTTTTCAATTTGTGTACACTCTAGCTCAAAAAGTTTCTAACCTATAATTTTCAAAATTGATAGTTAGTTTCTTTATATAATTACGCTCTGTATGAACCAAAATTTGGGGTAATATTTTTTTTTAAGTATATTTTTTATATCAAAAAAGATTATAAGATAATAGCAAAAAGTATACCCTTTTGTTTGAAGATCTCTAAAAAATGCACTTTTCAATTTTCTTGGTCAGAGTAGGGTTCATATAGACGGAAAACATTTTCTTAAGGGGGACAGTTATAATTTTCGAAAAATCGATTAAAAAAGTTTTTTTTTTCGCAATGTACATATATTTAAGTAAATTTAAACGCGTTTTTCTCAAAACTGTGTTTTTAAAGTCGGTGAGCAAGATTTCTCGGAAACGGCTGAACCGATCAGACTCAAATTTTAACACGATCTTTTCAAGTATATTTTTTAGTAATTAATCGAAGGTTTTTTCTTACCGATAAATATTTTCCATTTTATAAACAATTTAAGGCCTAAATTTTTGTCAAAAAACGATTTGTTTTTTAAGAAGCCGCCATTTTGTCAAAAATTATTATTTTGCTTATTCCTTCGATAAATTACAAGATATTCCATTATATTAACGAAATATTTTTGGTTTTTTCATTTTAGATGATCCAGTCCAGAGACATCGTGCTCACCGCAAGACGCCGTTTTTAGAGGTGCTCCCGGAGAGGAGCAGCTTTGACAATAATTATTTTCACAAATAAAAAATGTTAAAATGCAGTTAAAAGTTACCATAATATGTGTACAAATTTTTACGTTGATAGATTTAAAAGTGTTCTCAAGAAAAATTCTTGAAAAATCGATCTTTTTGGGCCTCCTGACTGTATATAACCCCTTAAAGAATTCTTCAAACGGTATTGATTTCCGGTGCAAACTGTGGCCTCCAGAATGTACACAAACAGCAAAGTCTGATGGCGACCTTCGATGGGCGGCAGGTTATATGTTTCATATGTTCAGACGAAATGTTTCGGAAAAATTGAAATATTTGTTTAAAAATATGTATAAAATATTGCCAAAGTTTCAATAAATTCTATTAATTCATTTTTTGTAAAAAAAATCACGAAAATCACTTTAAAAAAACGTACTCCTAAATAGGTTTCCCGCCTTAAGCATGTCAAATTTCGTGCCCAAAAAAAGAGTATTTGCGGAGAATTTTACTGCACTACTACATTTAAAAAAATAATATTAAAAATGAAGCATCAATTTTCACGAAAAAAAAACAGCGAGAACTAATTCAACATCTAAATATACTTCGAAAAAAAAATCCCGTTCTCGTATGCCTAATAAACTTACTGCCGCGAACGCGGCGTGTTTCGATAAATGACAGTTCAAAAAAAAAGAGGGAGGCGATAAAAAGAAGAGGAAAAAAGGCCCGCGAGTGGTAATAAATCTCGACAAATTGGCATAATCCCGTGAACCTATATTCGCGAATAACTCGTTATCCGCCTGCTTCCATATATCATAAGAGCACACGCGATATGCTGCCTCATACGATTCGTTGCCATCGAGCCGTATGGTAGCAGGTGAAAAGAAATCGTTCTTCGTTTTGTTGTTGTTGTTGTTACTGCTGCCGGTGCTTTTCTTCATCCCATCGTTTTTTTCCAATTTACTGTAAGGTCGTATACAGAATCGTACGTTACAGAAGTCGTCGGGTCGTATATCTTGGGGGGAAAGCGAAGAGTCAACGATGCATACGAGGGGGATACATGGTACTCGATGTCGATGAAAGTCTTCCTGGTAGTGGATGCGAGGGACCAACGATATGTGTACGTGCATGGGATGATATACGTCATATGTGTGAACGTATCGGCGTACACAATGATGTCGAAGTTTGCATCGTTGGAATGCCACGAAAGTTCATTTTTCACGGTGTTGAAGTTTGCATCGTTGGAACTCAAGAGAAGTTTTTTTTTACATTTTAATTTTCTTATTCTTATTATTACAAAGATCTTTTTTCCGTAAAAAATGCTAGATAAGTATTTTGAAAAATTATTTTGGGATTTTTGTAGGCGAAACATGCAAAAATCATTTTGCTTCTATTGCTCATATTAATTTCGCTGATTTAGGGTACGAAAATCACCCAAACGGTTTCTCTTATCGTCATTAGAGATCCACGATCTTAACCATTCGTTGTCACACTTACCTGGACAAACATGCTTGTCACACTGGGTCAAATTGACCTAGTCCATTTTCAAACTGTTGGCACAGGAAACCTATCGGTCGGATGGCCGTGTAAAAATTCATGAACATACTTTAAATATTGCATAATACGCGCCAAAAATTATTATATCAAAAATCAGATGGCAACATGCAACAAAAAAATCGTAAAGAGAAAAAGTCGCAAAAAAAACTTTTTTGCTAATAAAATCATAGTTTTGTCAATAAAATGTTTTTATTCTTAATATTTATGTTGTATACGCACGAGATGTGGTCCTTTGAGAAAAAAAATAGTCCCTCAGTGCGCGTTTCGAAAAACGTATTTATTCCGGCACTTAAAGCCACTGGCTCCGCCTACAGGAGACATTATAAGGTAACGGTAGATTGTAGGGATCTACATCGTAGACCAAATGAGGACATATATTTGGCGCTAAATTAGAACGCTGGGTCCTTCAGACCCACAGTAACAACGGGGGGTTAATTTATTTGAAAAATTCTAGATCATAATAAAAACGAAGAACAGACAAGAACTATCGTTGCATTCCAACGATGCAAACTTACACATCGGCATAGACATTGCAATTTTTAACCCGTTGTAACTACATAACGTTGGCTATCGACACATCTGGCTGTTTTGAGGTCACATCTCAATTTTTATACACCAATCGTTGAAATAACATTTGGATAAATAGGATTACATTTATCCGAAGGTGATTTTGAAGATATCGGGATTTCGTAATGTTTCGTAGGGGATAGGGATGTAAAGATACTTGTTTTAGCCGATACGATACCGATACCGATACAATTTACAAGCAAACTTGATATAATAAAAAAAAATTCTTTTTGTACACTAACCAATGACCTAAACATTGAAAAGATACTTAAGTAAGAAGATGAAAATGTGAAAAATTATTTACCTACCTTCCAGGAGCGAAAGGAGTGTCAAAAACAAACAGAAATATAATTATACTCTTTTATTTATTATCAATTTAAAGTTTAGTGCTTGAAGTAATCTAAACGTGAAATTATACTAATTAAACTTGAAATTGAACCGAACTCTAAAAAGACAGGTTTCTACAGGGTTTTAACGTAAGTAGCTTTTAGCTGTGACGTAGATAGTCAATAATTAAATTTGACTGTATGGAGGTTTTTGTTAAGAGAGCAGAGCTCATTAAGTGGTTATACCAGTGTGACACTTTCAAAAAATCGATTTTTTTGCCTGTTTCGACAGTTTAGACTTTCAAGAATATCATGATCATTTATATCATTTATATCACTATCATTTTATCTTGCAAAAATCGATAGTTAAATCTTTAAACGCGTTTTTCTCGAAATGACATTTTTCAAATTTGCTGACATTGTAACTCAAAGAGCAATTACCCGATTGACTCTACAATGACGTAGGATATTTTTGATTGGATGAAAATTAAAGATTTGGCATTGAAAAAAACGACCATTTTATAGGCAAGAAAACAGACGTTTTTTCATAACTACGCCATTTTGTTAGATTTTGATATTTTTCGAAAATCCTACGTCATTGTACAGGAAATACATTCCAGTTTAACGACATTTTTTCCTTTTTCGGTTTCAGCTACTCAATCGGCCGGAATCACGTCAGCAGTGGAGGAACTTTTTTTTGGGGCCTCCGAAGGCAGCGCATAAGTCGCTTGGATCTCAATATTTTTCTATGAAAAAATTATGTAATATAGGTCAAATATAGCCAAATATATTCTTCATTTTCCGAAACATTTAATTGATTACTTTTCTTCCAAAAAATTTCCGAAAATCACCCACATTTTCAACGTTCACACTGATATTCCCCCTTAAGGTTAATTGCTAACAATCGGTTGCGCAAATCATTTCGAATAAGACAGGCAGTTGAAAAAAGTCGCGCTGAAGCAACCGAGGTCAAATGATAGGATAGATATATCCTATCAATCATATAGCGCGTCAGAATGGAGGTGGCAGATGGCGTTAGTGGTCAGTCGGATCGGGCAGCCATGCCATGTTCGCCATTTCGGACCATCGATCATTTGCGCTTCTAAGATCTACAGATTCCAAGTTTGTACACTGAGAAAAAAATCATTGATCTAATATCATTGGTGTTATTGAATTAAATTTCGTTGATTCAATTGTAAAATTGTCGGTGTCAATAATCGGATTTATGAGTACAAACAAAACACTATTGGCTTTAATAACATGATAAAATTAAAAGTTTTTTTTTTCATTCAAAAGATATATTGTTAGCCAAGAACAATATATTATTGAAACTATCTAAAAAATTATCGTGAACAAATTATGTAGTTTTCAATGCATTTTCTGCAACGAACAAAAAAGAGTTTCAATTCATAACATGAATTTTGTTAATTCGAGTAAACAAGAAAAATTGAATTTCACTCGTTTGATTCAGATAAAATTTCTATTGAGTAAATATGTTATTTTTTACACCATTTCCGATATTGATTCCCAAGTACATTATTCGTGAAGATATTAATATTTCATTTTTATTGAAAAATATTAAGCAAATGTCTGAATTGGTTAAAAAATTATGCGAAAATTATGTTTATTGCGCATTTGGTTGAAAAAATTCAACCAAATCATGGCCGAGCGCCACCGAAATTATAGGTGTGAGGAAACCCGTAGTTCTCGGAGTAACCGCTAGAAGCCGCACGCGCGCTCGTTTCTCGTAAGCGTAGCGCGAACCGAAAATCTACTTAAACGCCGGAGAAACTCTAAAGAGTATCGCTTCTTGGCCTGTGGCTAAGATCAAAGTGTAGTATCTGTTTTGATCAGTTGAATATCTCATATTCTCTCCATGGATATTCCATTGGATATCTGATATTCTCTCCACTGTTATCGTGGATGATCATTCTAATGCTCACTTTTTATTCAAGATTTAAAACAAATTGAAAAACTTACGTCCCATGGCATATTCGTTTCGATGTAGTAAAGAAATAATTAATTCTATCGATTCTATTCTTGTACGAAATAAAAAATGTTGTAACAACCGCTTAATTATTTCATCCATACATCAACGGATTGTATATAGAATGATTTCAATAGAATATAATTTTATTTGAAGGATAATGTAGATATTCAGAGACTGGAAGAGCTTTTTCAAATAAAATAATATGTTATTTAAATCAATCACATTTTCTAATATTTTATAGTATTGTAACAATCTCATATATCGGTGGCACTCCGCAGCAGCATATTTATTTGGATCAACCAATATATTTTTTTGATTCAATTGGTTTTTTTTCTCAGTGTAGTCTCGATATATGGCTTTTTGCGATAGTCGATATTACGAATATTGGATACTCACTTTTTTCTATTTCGGAGATATGAATGTTGTAGATTGTTCGAACCTGTATTTGTATGACTCAAACTGCAGACTATCTGAATATATGTAATAAATAATCCTTTTTAGTGTAATAGTTTTTCGATTTCGTCATCGGTCAAAGGATAAAATTTCGAATAATTTAACGTTCGTTATTTTGAGACTTCATAATTCTGTCGTTCTATATTTGGTCATTCGACATTTTGACCCCCACTCCTCGCGACGATAAAGTTTCGACGTGATGATTTAACTTTTCGCCATAGCAGCGAACCGCTAACGCGTTCCCTTCACGGCCTCAAATTCCCCACCGGTCTGTGCAACCAATTCGAGATTTCAGTCTCACCGACGCATCTTATCTTTTTTTCATCTCGCGTTCGTGATACACGTCTTTCATTTGTAAAGCCTCACCGACGCGCGTTTCATATAGATGTAAAGTCCCGCCCGTATGCGTGAAGGTGAATTTTTTTCCAAGGTTCCAAAAAGCATTTTGCAGTTGGGGGATGGAGGGTAACGCTCGACTTATGGCTATTCGGAGGTCGTTCACTCTGTTGGGCCGCGCGGAGCGCCGATTTTTTCTTCGAGATGGGTAATTATTCGTCCCGGGGAATTTACGTCTGCCTCATAAAATTGTTGGCTTGATTCTAGTCCATCGGGGCTCATACGTGTGTATAAATATATAATACGTACATACATGTACGTATATGTGTCATACATGTGTGAAGCAGAGACACATACTGTATGTGCACGCGTGTCGTATACGTACAAAGTAAATTCCACGTGTGTGTATACATATACAGGGTGTCCTGTTATAAATGAATAATCCTGCAACTGTCGATAGGTCAGATAATGTCCTACTTTATGCTGGAAATTAAGTTTAGTAAAAGTCCGACGTTTTCGAGATAAAAATCGTCTGCTTTTGGTTTTTCGCATGCCATTTCTACAAATGGTAATTTTTTCGACCCGGTTTTAAAAAAATACTCTTGGTTATTTGTTTTATCTAGAAAAGTCTTCTTTTTAACCTTAAACGTTGAGGAAACTTTATGAAAAAAGATGGGGGTCAAAATGTCGAATGACCAATATAGAACAACAAAGATTTCGAAACGACAGAATTAAGAACTCTCGAAATAACGAAGGTTAAATTATTCGAAATTTTATCCTTTGACCGATGACGAAATCGAATAACTATTACACCAAAGGATTATTTATTCGAGATATATTCAGACAGTCTGCAGTTTGAGTCATACAAATACAAATTCGAACAATCTACAACATTCATATCTCCGAAATAGAAAAAAGTGAGTATCTAATATTCGTAATACCGTCTATAGCAAAAAGCGATATATCGAGACTACAAACTTCGAATGTGTAGATCTTAGAAACGCAAATGATCGATGGTCCGAAATGGCGAATACCCAAATGGCGAACATGGCATGGCTGCCTGCCCCGACCACCAACGCCATCTGCCATCTTCATACCGAAGCGCAAGTAGTATTGCTCGACCCCAAGTTTTCGGTATCCGGACCGTTCGCCATTTTGGCCAATCGCTATTTTAACTGATCGACTTTTTGGTCCCTCGTTTTAAGGCCTTAGGCCACACGGTATAAAATCATGTGCGAAAATAACAATTTTTTTTCGTATGAAAAAATCATTCACTCATAAAATTAATTACACATCTATTTGGTATGAATATCAAGCTGTTAGAAAATATGTATATAGTTTTTTCGATGTACAAAATGGCCGACTACTCGAAACTTCTCGAAACAGCTTTTTTCCAATTGGCGTGACAAATAACTTTAACAATTTTCACTCGATTTACTGCAAATTTAAAAGTTATGTTCCTAATTGCATTTCGCAGAGAAGTACGTAAGGAATTTCTGATTAATCGGAAACTTTTCATTTTATGAGCAGTCTATGGGCAGTTATAACGAAATTTTTCACTGAAAATTCATTTTTTAAGTTCAAATACCTACAACTTTTGAATAAAACAATATTTTTTAAATTCCGTACGTACTTCTCTAGGTATTCTAATGTAGATTGATGGGAATTTTTGTTTTTTGTTTTAGGTAAAAAATTGTGGATGCTAAATGTCACGCCGCGGAGCGCCTAAAAAAAGTTAACGAAAGAAAATATTAGTAGTGTGTATATATATATATATATATATATATATATATATATATATATATATATATATATATATATACATATATATATATATATATATACACAGATTGATATTCATACTAAATCGATGTGTAATTAATTTTATGAGTGAATGACTTTTTCACACGAAAAAAATTGTTAAATTCGCACATGATTTTATATCCGTTACTGTGACCTAACCCCCTAATGAATTCGAAATTGTATACTGTCGTAATATTTACAATTCGACAATTTGACGTTTCGAATTGTTTGGTGTATATATACAGGCGAATCGATATTATCTCTCATTATTTTGTCAAATCCGATATTTGTTTTCGCTATAAATCAACTTCGAGATTTTTTGTATTCCCAATTTCGATTAACTATTTTACAGACTATCGTAAGATTGATCTATCCATAATGAAACGTTCGTCCTTACTGAATTCGAAACTTGGGTCCTTCTGAATATTGATCGTTCAAACTTTCGATCCCCACCCGCATATCGTGCCAATTACTTTAAAAAGTTGCTCACTTATTGTCGATTCGCATCGTTTGTAGAAATGGCATGCGAAAAACCAAAAGCAGATGATTTTTTTTTCAACAAATAACACAAAGCCCAACATTTCGAAAACCGTGGGACTTTTACCAAACTGAAATTCCACGATGTTGAAGATTGCATCGTTGAAACGCAACGAAAATTAATTTTTTTCGGCGGATTTGTGTTACAAAAATCAGTCCAACTTTTTCAGGATCCTCATTAAAAATCTACAATCCAAATTGGCAGAAAAATATTTTCGTTTATAATGAAAATAAATAAATAAAAGAAGAAAAAAGTCATTTTCGTTGCATTCCAACGATGCAAACTTCAATACCGCGAAATTCCAGCATTAGTAGGCCATGATCTGACCTATCGATAGTTGCAGGATTATCCGTTCATAACACGACACCCTGTGTATATATACACACGTATCCTCGTACGTCTTTTCGCGATACTTCCTCTCGTCTGTCGTCTCTCGTCTCGTCGCACTCTCTCTCTTACTCCCGGGTCCATCCCTCTTGCCCCTGCTTTTTTTTTAATTCTCTTTTTGCTCGGTGCAGAACGGGGGCCGCCCAAATCACGTTGGTCCACTGTTTGTCGCAGGCCAGATGCCACAGCTATACGTGCAAGAAGATGCCCCTTCTGAGACATTGTAAGCTCTTCAACGAGAGGAGCAAGAGAGAGAGAGAGAGAGAGAGAGAGAGAACTGGGAGGAGCTGAGTTCGAATCTCTTGGGTTGCCTCTCGGCTGCTACGACGCGCGATTATTAATGGCTACCTCGGAACCCTCTTAGCGCGAACGCTGCAACCGCGAGCGGTGCGCACCAAGAGCGGGTTGTCGACCCTTTCTTTCTTGGCTTCTGTGATCCTGAGGTTCTGACTCTTCGGTGCATACACGTACTTCGCCATCTATCTCTTTCTCTGTCTTGCATGTTCTCGTCTTGTGCATGTGGATATATATATATATATATATATATATATATATATATATATGTCCGCCATTTGGCTCTTCACGATTTTCGCTTCTCCGCGCTGCCATGGCCTACCACAAAAAACCATCGCGTCCTCCTGATACACCTGACTATCCACCTATCCACTTGGGATATACACACGTATACATCTGCCACCCACGCAACTCACGCTCAGATACATACACATACACATATAGCCCGACAGTGTTGTTCATCGGGGTTCTGCGGAAAATACTATTTGCCATGCATTTTTAAGGAGTTTCGGGTCTATTGTCGATGTGATACAATTTGATTCAAAGTTGTATAGTAGATTCTTCGTCATATACCGAATGGACCCTCCGAATTTCAATCGTCTGCACCGGTTTTGTAACATTTACAATTGAAAAAATACTTTCCACATAGGGAGGATGCCTACTCGTAATGTAAAGGGAGACGAAATTGTCATCGTGTACTGAGTGATTTGACAGTTTTTCGTAACATTTTGAACATTTTTTTAACACGATTTCGTGCGTAAAATTGCGATGCAACGATGAGCGTAGGCATCTCCCTATGGGGAAAAGTGTTTCTTCAAGTGTGAGTTTTATAGAAACTGTGTAGACGATCGATTTCAAGTTTGGAGAGTGCAATTCAGTATATGACACAGAGTTTACTGTGTAAATTTGTGTCAAATGGTAACGTATCGTCAATTTTCCCGTAACTCCTTAAGGCCTTAGGCCACTCTGTAGGCCGAAAAAATAGGCTTTTTGGGAATTTCTTTTCTTCAGAAAAACTACGAAATAAATCGAGATTACAAAAAAGGGTGTTTATCATACATATCAGTGACTGTATACAATAATTTTTTTGAAGCGATTAACTTCAAAATGGCGGCTGTGCAGCGTTTATCTGAAAACTGCATTTTTTAAGTTGGCCGGAAACATAACTCAGACAATTTTCAACCGATTCACTTGAAATGTTGAATATATCTTGAAAAATA
>CALYCA010000019.1:0-12500 GCA_944452715.1 Ophion slaviceki | reverse complement strand
CTCCGCAAAAAAATAGGGCATTAAATTTGGAAAAAATCCTATAGTTTTTGCCATTTACAGCCGCCATATTGGATCCGCCATTTTCAATTCGACGGTTTAGACTTCGGGTTCGTATTCAGTGGATCAAAAACCAAGTTTTTACCTGTTTTTTGGTTATGGTTTCCCTGCTAGATTAGTCGTAATCAGATTGATGATGTAAAAAGTTCGTTTTTTCACTTTCGTTATTGATGACGCTACGTGAAAAATAAAAATTTAATAGGTATGTTTTAGTAGTTATTGAAGCCCTACACTGAGAACAAAAAAAATCCAATATCATTGGTGTTATTGAATGAAATTTCGCTGATTCAATTGTAAAATTGTTGGTGTAAATAATCGGATTTATTAGTCTTTAGAGTTTCTCCGGTGCTTAAGTAGATTTTCGGCTCGCGCTACGCTTACAAGATACGAGCGCGCGTGCGGCTTCCAGCGGTTACTCCGAGAACTACGGGTTTCCTCACATAAGGATAATATGTGAGGAATATAATTTCGGTGGCGCTCGGCCATGATTTGGTTGAATTTTTTCAACCAAATGCGCAAGAAACAAATTTTATTTTCGCATAATATTTTAACCAATTCAGACATTTGCTTAATATTTTTCAAACAAAATAAAATATGAATAGTTTAACAAATAATGTACTTGGAAATCAATATCGGATATGATGAAAAAAATAAAATAACATATTTACTCAATAGAAATTTTATCTGAATCAAACGAGCCAAATTCAATTTTTCTTATGTACTCGAATCGACAATATTCATGTTATGAATTGAACCGCTTTTTTTGTTTGTTGCAGAAAATGCATTCAAAACTACATAATTTGTTCGCGATAATTGTTTAGATAGTTTAAAAAAATATTGTTCTCGGCTAACAATGTGTCTTTTGAATGTAAAAAAACTTTTAATTTTATTATGTTATTAAATTCAATAGCGAAAACGCTATTGAATTTAGCGTTGCTTCCATCCAGCAAAAAAATCCAATATCATTGGTGTTATTGAATGAAATTTCGCTGATTCAATTGTAAAATTGTTGGTGTAAATAATCGGATTTATTAGTCTCAACTTTTGTTGTATTTTATTTTTTTCATCATATCCGATATTGATTTCCAAGTACATTATTTGTTAAACTATTCATATTTTATTTTGTTTGAAAAATATTAAGCAAATGTCTGAATTGGTTAAAATATTATGCGAAAATAAAATTTGTTTCTTGCGCATTTGGTTGAAAAAATTCAACCAAATCATGGCCGAGCGCCACCGAAATTATATTCCTCACATATTATCCTTATGTGAGGAAACCCGTAGTTCTCGGAGTAACCGCTGGAAGCCGCACGCGCGCTCGTATCTCGTAAGCGTAGCGCGAGCCGAAAATCTACTTAAGCACCGGAGAAACTCTAAAGAGTATTACTTCTTGGCCTGCTGCTAAGATCAAAGTGTAGTATCTGTTCTTATCAGTTAAATATCTGATATTCTCTCCATGGATATTCCATTGGATATGTGATATTCTCTCCACTATTATCGTGGATGATCATTCTAATGCTCACTTTTAATTTAATATTTAAAACAAATTGAAAAACGCACGTCCCATGGCATATTCGTTTCGATGTAGCAAATAATAATTAATTCTATTGAATATATTTTTGTACGAAATTAAAAATGTAGCAACCGCTTAATTATTTCATCCAATACATCTACAGATTGTATATAGAATGATTTCAATAGAATATAATTTTACTTGAAGGATAATGTAGATATTCAGAGAACAGAAAAGCTTTTTCAAATAAAATAATACGTTATTTAAATCAACCACATTTTCCAATATTTTATAGTATTGTAACAATCTCATATATCGGTGGCCCTCCGCAGCAGCACATTTATTTGGATGAACCAATATATTTTTTTGATTCAATTGGTTTTTTTTCTCAGTGTAGAAACTTTGAAACGCATTTACAGCCGCCATATTTAATTGAAAAACACTTTTGAATCGTCAAAATCTGAATTGAATTAGGTTTAACACCGCAAAGGCTTTGCATCGACCTTCCTAACACCCTGTATATAAAATCTATAAGCCGATCGTGTTCGCGGCAGCCTGGAGCCCTTCGAGATCCACCGATCATTAAGTCGTTACGAACTTTACATTATCCAACACGTTGCCTGGGCAGTCTAACGATTTCATTATTATCGATTCGAGCAGCTCCCTCGCGAGTCTATACCTTGCTGGTGTTACGGCTCGCTTACACGATCGTTTCCTCCTAGCCATCTGCGATACCGGATACATCGCACGGGTCCTTATTGAGAGCCATACGAAAAAGGCGTCCCATATGGATCAGACTTTTCATAGAAATTCTCGAGCATTTTTTTGCCCTTCCACGTATGAGATGCAGTTTTCTTTTCGTTTTTTTTTAGTAGGTATAATTCAATAAAGTTGAGTTTTTTTTCGTTTGGCTGGACCGGAAGCTTGCGTCGAAGGTGCTGGGGAAAGAGAAGGATTTTTTTCTCTCGTCTAGTCGAGGTGCTTCCTTGGTAGGTGATGAGAAAGAAGAGAAGAAAAAAAAACGAACAAGCCTCTCGGGGTCTTAACGGGCGACGACCTCGGTCGGGTCGTCGCGCACGTCCGCGCACGACGAGAAGCTCCTTGACTTTTAGCGTTCGCAAAGATGCCACGATCGTCCCACGCTCGTGCACCGTCCTCGATCGGCCCTTGCAAGAGGAATTTCCCGTACGATGAATCTTCGCGCAATGGCGGTAAGACGAATGAGAGAGGGGGGGGGGGGGGGGGGATCATCAAAAAATCAAAGATGGACGCCAATCACGTGGAAGATAAAGATCCACGACGCGTCTGATTGTCTCGTGGCCACAAAAAAAATAACGCCACCTTAAAGGGTATATGGTGCCGACAAAAAATGCTACACCACCTTAAGGCCTTAGACCACAGTAACGGGTATAAAATCATGTGCGAATTTAACGATTTTTTTCGTATGAAAAAGTGATTCACTCATAAAATTAGTTACACTTTTAGTATGAATATCAAGCTGTTAGATTTTTTTTTTCGATGTACAAAATGGCCGACTACTCGAAACTTCTCGAAACAGCTTTTTTCCAATTGGCGTGACAAATAACTTCAACAATTTTCACTCGATTAACTTCAAATTTAAGGGGCCAGTCCACATTTTCAAAAATCGAAAGCAAGCAAGACTTGAAGAAATCGACGATGATGAGCAATCAGATGGGATTTTGTAGGGTGCAGGAATTGCCGGTAAGAGTTTTTCATATTATAAACTTCGCATGCGTTTTTCTCGGAACAACGTTTTCAAAATCTAGGTCCATCGTATCTCGAAAACTAATAAACCGATTCTCTCGGAATTTGAACCACATATTGTAAACATGATTCGCAACCAGATGACCCTCGATGGTTTTAAAATTTTGATTTTTACTCTTTTTTGCGAAAAACTGCGAAAAAACGCATTTTTTTACTTTTTTTGTTTTTCATCTGCCATTTTTTTATTTTTTGATAAAACTTTATATCCGAGGGTCATTTTGTAGCTGGTGTCATACTGAATCTAATGGACTTTGATTTTTTTGTTTCAAACAAGCCGTTGCCGAGTTGTGATGGAGCTACCTAGCCCACCTATTTGTTGAGGCGTTACGTTAAACTATAGTTTTCGTACTTAAAAATGAATAAAAGTGAATTAATTTTTTTTTAATGTATTTCAAGACTTCATTTATCAAGCCCAACAACTTTTATATTAATATATTTTATAAAATCCTCCCAAAAAATCGCGAAAATAGCCTTTTTTCGTGGCTCCAAAGTGGACAGGCCCCTTGAAAGTTATGTTCCTAATTGCATTTCGCAGAGAAGTACGCACGGAATTTCTGATTAATCGAAAACGTTTCATTTTATGAACAGTTTATGAGCAGTTATAACGACATTTTTCACTGAAAGTTCATTTCTTAAGTTCAAATACCTACAACTTTTGAATAGAACAATATTTTTTAAATTTCGTACGTACTTCTCTAGGTATTCTAATGTAGATTGACGAGAATTTTTGTTTTTTGTTCTAGGTAAAAAAATTGTAGATGCAATATGTCACGCCGCGGAACGCTTAAAAATAGATAACAAAAGAAAATATTAGTAGTCGGTCATTTTGTACATCGAAAAAAAAAAAATATTTTTTCTAACAGCTTGATATTCATATTAAATAGATGTGTAATTAATTTTATGAGTAAATCACTTTTTCATACGAAAAAAATTGTTAAATTCGCACTTGATTTTATGCCTGTTACTGTGGCCTAAGGCCTTAAGGCGTCTGGCCACCTTGGCCGATCGAAAAATGGGTATATTTAAAAAAAATAATAAACTCGAAAGTATGGGCCGGAATGATTTCATTTTTTTACACAACGTCAGAAAGAGCTTTAAGAATTACGTGAATAAATTGCCGTTCAAAATATTAAAAAATGGCGCCGTTATGCACAACGGCGCGGCCGTTGCCCCAGCTGTCAACCGGTCATGTCACATCTGAAAAAAAATCAGCTCATTCGTGAGTAGTGTCGCTACAATGTAGCGTAGCGGTTTTTTTTCGACCATTAAAAAATTATGGTGAACCATAATTTCGGTGAAAAATACAAATTTTTTCTTCGGATCACCATAATTTTTGTAATGGTCGAAAAAAAACCGCTACGCTACATTGTAGCGACACTACTCACGAATGAGCAGATTTTTTTTTCAGATGTGACATGACCGGGTAACAGCTGGGACAACGACTGCGCGTATCGTGCGGAGGGCCTCCGCGGCAATGTGCATGACGGCGCCATTTTTTAATATTTTGAACGGAAATTTATTAACGTTATTCTTAAAGCCCTTTCTGACTTGGGTAAAAAAAAATAAAAATATTCCGGCCCATACTTTCGAGTTTATTATTTTTTTTTAATATACCTATTTTTCGATCGGCCAAGGTGGCCAGACGCCTTAAAGGGCTATGGTACCCAGAAAAAGTCCTACACCACCTTAACGGGCATACAGTGCCCACGAAAAATCCTACACCACCTTGAAGGGCACATCGTGCACAGAAAAAATCCTGCACCACCTCCAAAGGCATATGGTGCCCAGAAAAAAAAATCCTACGCGAACTTCAATCTGTTGGAGTACTCACACAACAAGAGGAACACTTTCGGACCCATGACGCTGGCCGGCCCGCGCTCGCGGCTCCTGAAAATAAAAAAAAAAGGATAATTAGTACAGTTTTATTCTCATTCGGAAAGGGAAAAAAACGAAGTGTACGGAGATTGGGCGGGGAGGAGAGAGAGCGAGGGAGAGAGGAGAGAAGAAACGATAAAGAATGAAAGGGGAGAAAGGACAGAGATAGAGAGACAGAGGAAAAGGAGCGAGCATCTGAATAATGGATCCTGTCGTTTCGAGAGCCTCGAACTTCCTGAAAAAGACGAAGTCACGATTCTAAAAGCCTTTCTTTATATATATATAAAGAAATTTTATATACATATATATACATAAACACGTAAAAGTGCAGGTTGTGTCATTACGCTACAACCCCCGCCCCCTTTCTCGGCGCACCCCCCCCCCCTTCCTCAGTCATCCTTCGCGTGATTACGGCTGTATATAATTTATTCGTGCCGAGCTCATCGCGACTCATTCGCGGTGTTATGAGAAAACAAGCTTTTTGTTTATAATAAATTCCCGAGCATTATTTTTTGTGTCTTTTCCTCAGCACGAGTAAAAGCGTGAGAAGGAGGATGCGCTGAATCAATTTCTCGATGACTTTTCCTCGTCACTCGCGGAATCTCGTCCCAGGTCTCGTCACACGACGACGACACGCGATCGATCCAATTTCCTTTTTTTTCCTGCCGGAAAAAAGCAGGCGGGAAAAAAACCATTGAGATTTTTTTGATGGATTTTTTTACCGTTTTTTGTTGTCAATATTATGATTACACCCAAATTTTGTGGATGGTTAGAATGTCGAAAAATAGTACGAAAAAATAGAGCGAGATTTTTTTTTGCAAATTTGTTCGCTTTTTTGAAAAATGTTGAATTTTTTGAATTTTTTCTTGGGGCGAGGAACTTTGAAAATGAATAATTGAAATATTTATTGGGATTCGTTTAGGTTTGCTTCGGTTTGTTCGTTTGGGACAATGGCGTAATTATTTAGTGGAGGATTTAAGGAGATTTCCCAATTTTTGACGTTTTTTTTACGTCTCGATAAATAAAATCTTTCGCCAATTCGGAAACGATTTATGAGAGGAAACGAATCGAGGAGCCGTCTCGTTTAGGCTATTCGACCTCGTTGCAGAAAAACTGCAATCATCGTCGCTGATTCCACTCTAATAATTTTAACTGCCCGGCGAAAACGGCTGCTCGGTTACCGGTCATAAATTCGTTGGCATACGTACGCTACGCGGTAACTCGTCCCTCGTGTGACAGTGCGCGAGAAACTACGCGGCGTGTCTCGTGTTTTTTAATTAGATTTTTGTCTTTCAGTACAAATATTGCATGTTTTTTTAACAACATTACAGAATTGTTTAATAAGGGTATTTATTGCACTAACAGTTCATACTATCTTTCGTTAATTTTATCGTTTTTAGTTTCGCAGGCCGATCGCTACATTATTAATTATAAACGATGCGAGATGAACATTTTGGCCGAATTGCGAGTTGAAGTTCGAATTATTTTATTGCGGGTGTTGGTAATTTACCTACCGGAATGTAATATGTATAATTATATATGTGATGAGCTATTTTAATTACAATCACTTAAAATGAATCATGATACATGTGAGTCACTAGTAAATCATTTAAAAAATTATTTTATCATTTTATACACTGTAATACAGATGTTATTTATTTGAGATCAAATGAGGTATTATTTTGAAAATTACCAACGAGTACTAAGATAATTAATAATTCATTATATTATCTATCATCTATATTTTAAGGCTATATATATATAAACCGATTTACCAAACAGGGTTTTGAAACGGACGAAGCCAGCTTCATTTCGCTTTTTATTTTTGCGATTTTTTTTTGTATCCCGCACGTCATTTTGAGAATGCCGGTTTTGCACGTTTTTCGCATTTTGCAAAATCGCATGCTGGACTTGGTATAATAATAATACTCATTGATATTATCAAGAAAATTCTGTAAGGGGAAACGTGCGTGTAGAAGGGGGGGGGGGGGTCTTTTATGTGTACACACCCTGAAGGTGTATACCTGAAATAATAAATACTAATACTACTACTACTTAATTATATTATCAGTTACCGTCCAGTGAATACTTAAGGAATACGCGAAAAATTTCAAAATTTTTCATTTTTTAATTTATTTTTGATTCCATTAGGTTGAACGATTAGGAATATTTTAAGCATTACAAAATTGAAAAATTCCATAAATTCCAAAAATAAGGTAATATTGTATTTATAATAGATACCGCGCGGCGCGCCCGACCGCCAACTTTAAAGCCATTTTTTCACGATTCACTTTTTGAACCTTGTGAAAGTTCTAACTCTCGGACGAATGTTCAGATCGCTTTGAAATTTTTACAACATATTTTTAGTATCATCACCTATCGTGTGAAGCACAGAAACAAAAATTTCAATGACAAAAAAATATAAAAAATAATATACCGACAGAAAATTGAGTAAAAATATTTTGAGTCTCGAATTTTTATTAAAATAATTTTTTTTTAAATAATATTATTGGTTCACACTGAAGATACATTCATTATGCAATTATAAATATGTTTATTTTTTTTCAGACACCCACATCGATGTCGAGAACTTTCACCATCAACGCGCGCCCAAAAAAAATACATTGCTTTATTATGTCATATCTCCGCCATTTGTTACTATTTCTGTTTTTTTTTTACATATACTTAACCATGTGCATAAATGATCTGAAAAAAAATGTTGTCAACATATGCGTCATTTCTTTTTAACCGCGTTTAGAAAAGTACCTTCGAAGATCGGCGAAATCGCGTATATAAGGCCTTAAATGATCATTATGCAGGGTGTCCCTCTTATCTCTGCCACCCGACATAACTCGCTAATTATCAACGTCACAAAAAAATGTTCCAGACAAAATTTGTACAGTGTGAAGAGGGGCATCAAATGCGACCATTTTTTTTTTATTTCGGTGTAGGTGCTGACCCACAGTGAAGGTCACCTCCTCTTTTTAAAATGGAATGGTACAATTTTTTCAACCATCTTGTGCAGCACCTCAGGCCGCATAAAAAACAAGGTCAGTATCGATGATACAAATCTAAATATTTCGGATCACTACCAAACATTTGGTAGTGATCCGAGATATTTAGATTTGTATTTCATTTTAATAAGTGTTCGAAATGACCTTGAACGACTTTGACCCCCTAATGTTTCATATGCGGCTTGAGGTGCTCCACAAAATGGTTGAAAAAAATGTACCATTCCATTTAAAAAAAGTGAAGGTAACGTTCACTGTGCGTCAGCACCTACATCGAAATAAAAAAAAATGGTCGCATTTGATCGCCTCCATCACACCGTCCAACGTTTGTCTGGAACATTTTTTTGTGACGTCGATAATTACTGAGTTATTTCGGGTGGCAAGGATAAGAGGGACACCCTGTATAATTCAACAAAAAATTGCTAACTCGCCATAAAATAAAACAATTGTGAATTATAATCTACCAAATCGTATTAAAATCATTATTTCATCGTTCACTACCGAGTCAAAATTTAAATAATTCCCTGGAAGTTCCTCACAAAATAAACTAAGAAAAAAAGGTAATCGAATTAACGATATTTAATCAAACAATACAAAAAAGCCGACCTCTGAATTAATAATTATAAATACAACAACACAAAATAATTTTTAAAAACATCGCGAGAATAACGAAAGATTATTTTTTTAAAAGATTCCGTATGCCTCTCCACGGCCCAGCCGTGAATTGTTCCACAATTCCGCAGGAACATTTTAATACATTCGTAAACTAAAAAAAAGAACAAGTTTGGAAAATCTCATTTGCAAATTTCCTCCATATTGTGCTCTCGTATCTCGAACTTTTACCATAATTCCCCGTACGTAAAGCATTCCCGGAGTCATTTTTTTTTCTCATTTCGGATAGTATGCGACGACGACAACAAAAAACCCGCCGAGTGCATTACATCCTTTCGCCTCCTGCCCCGGAAATTCTTTTTGTTGCACTCCGCGATTCTTATACGCGCGTGCACGCGGGACGAGATCCCGCCGGGAATTTACGACATTGAGGCAACCGTTTTTTTTTTCTTCTTTTTCGAGCCGAGTTTTTCCAGCCTCGAGAGAAAATGTAAGAGAGACGAGGACCCGGCGTAGTCGACGGAGAAGATTATCTCGGCGTATTCGCAAGGCGGTTCTATAAATACGCAGCACCGACGAAAACAAAACAAAAAAACGAACGAGGAAGTATGCTTTTCTCTTCTTTGTCACATGTAGGAAGTTGTAATCAAAATTTTATTGAATTTATTCACAGAACATATGAAATTTCATCGCTTTGATAAGGCTCAGATTAGTTTTGCCAAATTGTTTTTCTTTTCGACTAAAAATGTTTGGTAACAATACAACCAGGAAAACTGAAAGAGAAAGAGAGAGTGAAAAATTACTATACCTATGATCGTAATTGTTATTATAACAATGATTATATATACATACGGAAATTATTATTATTATTATTATTATTATTATTATTATCATATATATAGAATGTATTATACATTGCGTTTTACAGTATCATTTATACTACCACAATAGAAACTTTTCCATGGCAGAGAGAGGGTTGAAATCATTGCTATTATTATTATGGCTCTTATAACGATAAAATGTGTGTATATAATAATAATAATACCAACAAATGATGATTAGTAAGACCATTGAGATTAAGATTATAATGTCATTAATCATAATTGTCTTAAAGATCATCGCAAAAAGAAAGTTCTGTTTAATTAAACTAATTTGAATGAGAAAACGGATGATTCAATTAAAAATTGACAATTAAAAAATCGCGACATATAATCATCTTGTTTTATTAAAGGCACAATAATCTACACCAGGAATTATTCTATGTCAGAGAGAGAGGGAGAGAGAGAGAGAGAGAGAGAGAGAGAGAGAGAGAGAGAGAGAGAGAGAGAGAGAGAGAGAGAATCTCTTTCAAGTTCACGATAGTTTGACGAAAAGCTGAAAATAACGCGTTTGTTTCAATTTTATGAATTTTAGTATTTAAAGAAAATATTATTTATTAGTTATGAATCTCCAATAGAAATTTAAGTATTACTCGTGCGGTCGTCTTCACGACCTTTATTCCCATGCTCTCTCTCGATTTTGCTGAATTTGGTCATTTATGTATCCAATTAGCAGTCGGGGTAGTCAATTTATACATCATTTTGCTCTGGCTCTCGCGCCCTCTTTCTCGCTCTTTATCTCTGTCATTCTCTTTCCTTCCCAAGTAGAAACGGTCGCAGCAACGTGCGAATTTTCTAGCGAAGCGCGAAGTGTTAATTGACCCGGTGCCAGGGGGCGCAACGTGGGACGGACGATTCGTCCATACAATTGATAAGTTAATTACCAGGTGAGAGATCCCAGTAGGTTCTCGTCGTTCTCTCGTTCCACATGGAGTAAATACTCTCTCTCTCTCTCTCTCTCTCTCTCTCTCTCTCTCTCTCTCTCTCTCTCTCTCTCTCTCTCTCTCTCTCGCGCGCGCGCGCCCCCCCTCTCTTCTACCAAATCGCGCAATTAAGAATTACCAGAGCGAAAGCATTTACTCGTGCAAACGCAATTATTAATTATATCCATTGTCATTGGAAATTGTTTATTGAAACGAATGGCACGGACTTTGCAACAGGATCATCAATCCTTCAAGGAGCAGGACTCTCCGCATCCGCTACCAGACGAAGACTTCGTACACGTTGAATTAATTCTTTTCGAATCATCAATATCATCATCATCATCATCATCATCATCATTATCATCATCATGATCATCATCATCTTTTTCATTAGCGTTTCGATAATCCCTCGAATTATGAACTCGACGCACACGTTTCGTAATATTTCTTTTTTTTTTTGCGAAATACACCCGTTGCTTCACCGCCCTTTGTGCTCGGCGAAACAAAAACAATTATTCAATTCCGACTCTTTTCCATCTTTTTCACGTATTTTTTCTTCTTTTTTTTAATACAACGGACGTTAACGAATTGATTGTTTTTCCATTGAACACAGAAACGCAACGATCCTACTGTTTCCCCATTGAAAGCCGAGACGAAACCGCGATTGGCTTTGAATTCAGAAAATCGTCGGTACAAAAATCCATTGTCGAGGAGGATATATTTAATTATATAGGGAGTCCGTGCTGGACGGTAAAATTAAAAAAGAATTAAAAACAATAATCCTTTGTGAGAAGACCGTCGAATCTGAAAGAGGCCGGGAAAAAAGTTCGAAAAATGGAACCATCATCGTTGTGAGGGAGTCCGCTCGGACACCGAAGCTTTGATAGCGATTCATTAAAATCTCTCGACTATCGAGGCAGAGCGCAAAAACTACTATATATATATATATATATATATATATATATATATATATATATATATATATGTCGCGAGTATTATTATTATACATACAATTATAAATATACACACATACATGCCCAATATTATCGTGATGAGGAGTGAAATAATGGACAAAAAATTCTTGAATGAAAAAATTTAATTCACTCAAAAAAATTTACCACTTTCTGCGGTAAAACAAGCTGTTTAAATATGATTTCTTTGAATTTCATTAAATTTTGTATTTTATTTGATTAGATTTTATTTTACATGACAAAAAATGTTTTTTATGAAAAAAAATACAAATTAAATAAACCAAAAATCACTTGTGTGCTCTTACCGCTAAAAAGAGCCCTTTTAAGTTTTATTTTTTCACGAATTATTCTTCGAATGAAAGATGAAAAAAAAACCCACATGTGTGCTCTCGTCGGTAAAACGAGCTTTTTCTAATTTTATTTATTTTTTTTATTTCGAAGAAAATCTATTTTCTCAAATGAAAAAGTAAATAAAATAAACCACTCGTGTACTCTCGTCGGTAGAATGAGTTTTTTCAATATTATTGTTTTTTTTTTATATTTAAAAAGCAAATTCTTTCCGCATATAAAAATTTAAAGAAAAACTATCTTGTGCTCTCGTCCGCAAAACAAGAATTTTTACTTTTATTTAACTTGTTTATTACATTTTTTCATCACAAAATTTTATTTTTCCCGAATTCCACCGTATACCCTTGCGGGTTTTTACGTATTGCCATGGCCAATTGAACCCTTCCCTATGACTCCCTACCTAAATACATGCACTACATGCACAACGCTGCTTAACTCGATGGACCGCTGGAGCCGGACACGGACCGGCCATCCAGCCTTTATTTAAACAATAATTGATGGTCAATTTAAAAAATCAAATAAAATAA
>CALYCA010000018.1:0-17666 GCA_944452715.1 Ophion slaviceki | reverse complement strand
GTGTACACTGATCCTTTTACGGAACGGACATGACTTGCACGGGCTGACGTTTGCGAGTAAACTGCCATACGGTCCTTTGGGCCTTTAGTCCCACTACAACCTAGATTTGGGACGGGGGCTGAAGCCCGGTCTCTATTCACGAGCGGGAAGTTTGAATTTCAAATTTCGACTCTTCCTTCAAAGACCTAGTCTATACACGCAGGGTTAAGGCGTGACCCCCACTTGTAGCGCAAAAAAGGCCTTTTTCATGAATTTTTTAAAAGAAAACTACAACACTTTTTTAATCGATCAATATACCATCTTAAAGAACACATCTTGAAGAACTTGCAGTAATTTTTTTATTGAAAAATATTACATTGTTTAGTGGCAAATGGCCGTCAATGAAATAATGTTTTTATATACACGGTTTGCGGTGACCAACATTGCGGCGAAGTGGATCATCTGAAAAAAAAAAAAATGCGGGTGGATTTAGTCAAATATAAGTATAAACTAGTCTTCAATCGAAGGATTTTAAAAAATATTCATTTTTCACAAAATGGCGGACAGTCAAAGTTAATGGTTCGATTTTAACGAAAAAAACCGGCCGTTTTTTGGCTATAAAACGGCCATTTTTTTTCGAAAAAATATCGAACGATTAAAGACTACTTTTTTATGTATTAAATAAGCCTGCAAAATTTCAAGAAGATCGGTTCATTAGTGTTCGAGTAATCTTGGTCACCGACTTCAGAAATGCCATTTTGAGAAAAACGCGTTTAAGGTAGTTCCTCTGCGAAAATCTCAACCAAAAGTTTACATACCATGTTCATGTTTAAAAGATTGATAATTGGTTTAAATAGTAATAAATAAAATTAAAAAACTACGTAATATTGACTCGGTACTAGTAGATAATACGTTGGATATCATTTATTGCCGTAAAATATATTTTATATTGTGTTTTTGATCTACCATTGCCAGTAAACTTTTTGCTGGGACTGTCCAGACTTTGCCCCAATTGTTTTTTTTTCCAGGCTTTGCACCAAAATTGTGAGGGCTTTTCATGGTTATATCTTGGAAACTAGATGGTGAATCATTCTCATTTTTTTTCACATTATTCGTGATATCTTACTCTAGCTTATCCTCGTTTGTTATCAATTTCTTAATTTTAGTTTTGACGGTAAAATTAATGATGCTCTGTTTGCCAATCATAACGCATTTGTTGCCTGTAAACCAAGCCAACTTTAAGTGTAAATATCTCAGGTTTGGGGTGGTCAAACTTATTCAAAATGCACAGATGTTTGGATAATGTATTGAATAACATATATGTCAAATTTCAACCATTTCTTAATTCAACTCTTCTGTGGAGGTACTACCTTAAAGTTTCAATTTCAGTTTACACGAAGAAAATATTTTTTTTTGCAAACTTACATAGAGTCATCTATTCCGGGCCCATACAGAAGTATTGGCCCGGATACTTATACTTCAAAAAATGCAATAAAAATAAATCGCAAGTGGGGGTAACCCCTTAAAGGGAGATATACACCTAGGAGCCGGAAAAAAGGTCATTTTTGTGAATTTTTTCAAGAAAGACTATTTGAAATTTCGGATTGTTGTTTTAATTATCTAAAAGTATATACATTCAAAAATATGTTTAATGTTCTTTACTTAAAAATATAAAAAATATACAAGGATATTGTACGATCCTTGGAGCGTCGTAAAAAAATCTGCGTATACGGTACCCACCGGCGTTTTTTCGAAAAATCATCTGAAAAAAAAAAACCAAAAAGATTATTAAATTAGATACTATAATCTAGTACTTGTCATAGCCGATTTTGAAAATATCGATTTATGACAAAATGGCGGCCGTTTGAACATAAATAGTAATTTTTGGGCCAAAAATTAGTTATTATTTTGCCTATAAAACAAAAACTAAGTAACGGAAAAGAAAAATCCTATGACAAGTACAAGATAACGGTGTATAGAATAACCACAAAAAACCTCAAGGCAATCGGTTCATTGGTTTTCGAGAAATTTTGGGTACCAATTTGAAAGACGTGGTTTTGAGAAAAAGGCGTTTGAAAATTTGGGAATGAATAAATCATGAAATTTGTCAACTTACATGGAATGATCGATACCAGGCCCATAGTGTGGGTCTTCTACGGTCGACGGAATGTTCATAGCTTCGAAATTTTGTTGTTCGTCCATCCAGGTGTAGGGGAGACCGGGGCAAAATGGTATAGCGGGGCATAATGGGACCGAGGCAAAATGGGACCGGGGCAAAACGGGTTTGGGGCAAAATGGAATAGTGAAAATCAACACTGCTGGAAAATACTTCATTGGGGCAAAACGGGACTGGGGCAAAATGGGCCGGAGAAAATCAGGCTCCTCCGAAAGAGGCGGTTGGGGCAAAACGGGATCGGGGCAAAATGGGACAGTGGAATAATTCGATGCAGAAACGAAAGAAATGCAGGGGTAAAAAACGAGGGGTAATAAATGAGTGAAAACAGGTTTTATTGAATGTTACACGATATTTGGGTCACACTCTACTTACGATACTATAATTTAACGGTGGCAATGTTTAATTTTTATTGCTTGTTTAACTAAGCTAATTTTTATCGGCACAATTGTCGCAAACGGACTCGATTAAGTTATCGTCAGCATGGGCACATGAATAGTGGGCCCATTTGTTATTAAAGTTTGTTAAACAATTACTTTTGATTCTGCGGTCAAAACTGTACCAAACTTGACGTAAATTGTTATTTGAGCCTTCTTATTCGATTGGTACAATTTCTTTGTCGTTATTAATTATTTAAATAATCAAGTAATTTTTATAATCTGACGCGTGCAATTTATGGTTTTTTTCTTTTTATCTTTCTTTGTTTTTTTTTTAAATTTATTTTCTGCCAACTGCACGTTACTGATACTGATTTTCAAGCCATTGATGAAAATCTAACTCTTGTCAATTTTTACGTAAATGGTTTTATGAAACTAGGACCGCCGCTCCCCATGAAATCGACGGATATGTGTCGACAAATATATCGGTCAGTCCGTATTATCTGCGTATATGTGGACTGAAACGAACCACAAGCACCATTTAGATTAGATTATGTTTCAACAGCTCTTTCATAGAGCCGAAGCATGAATTTTCCTGTCATCCCATTTTGCCCCAAATTCAGCGGGCTGCGACACTTCATTTTTGTGTGTCCCATTTGGCCCCTATCCCATTTTGCCCCAAAGCAAGTACCAAGAAACTTCATTTTTTGCTATCCCATTATGCCCCGATCCCATTATGCCCCAGTGCCGTTTTGCCCCGGTACCGTTTTGCCCCGCTATACCATTTTGCCCCGGTCTCCCCTATATCTCTCCTTGAAACAAAAAATGAACATAGTATTGTTTGCGCAGCTCGAACGAGGGCCGCGTAACGTTATTGGCTCCTAGTTCGGTGCAAATGACATTATGCCGACCACGAAACGATTCTGCATCAAACCGCGCGCATGCAGCCGATTAGGCGTCGCAGCAAAAAGAACCACCGAACAGGTCAGACTTTCTCTCAGACGCGCGAAATTCTGTTACCTCAATGCCCGCGTGTATGGAATGTCCTGCATCTGTGCATTACACATATTTTATATATGCACATATATTTGCGTGCGAGCTTTAACACGCACACTCTCAACACCCTCCGATTTGGAGTGGCGCCAAATCACGTGACGCTCTTGCCCTGTGAGACGCCGCATCTGCATTTCCTACGGATGCAGAAATAGCTTACGTGCTGCTGCTCGGGTGCTTCGCTACATTGCCTCGCTTCTTTTTCAAATGTATAGTATATTACATCCACGTATATACAAATGTTCGGAATTGCAAAGAGGGGCTACTCGAAAAGTTGGATATCTACGGTTCCCGTAGCGATTTTCTTTACACGTACATTCATACGTATATACTTGCATCTACATATCGTACAGACATATATTTCACGTGTATGGAAAATGCATTTGAGTGTAGTGGAGCGCAACGTACGTTTTTCCTTGGAGAGAGATCGAGACGTTTCGCCTTCTCACGGTCCGGGCACGAAGCGCGCATGAAACGTCCATATACACACAAACGTGAATAAAATTCGAAGGATATCGCGATCTATACTCGAGTTTAGTGGAGACGGAAGTCTGTCGATCATTTTCATACCCGCTACCCGCGAGGATATATATCGTCGCGACATTTACACGTTTCGTCATAGATAATAGCGTCGTCGCGGCCGTTTGGGGAATTGAATTGCAAACGTCGAAGAAGGGAAATAGTCGGATGTGTGAAGTCATGGTTGACTGGCTGTGTGACATTTTTCGGAGAGGGTATTGGTTTCAGCGTGAAAAAAAAACACTTTTTTGCGATTTTTTTCATCTAAATTGATGGAGTACATTTATTGAAACCTTTTGTACATTGTTAAGGGGTTACTCCCACTTGCGATTTTGAAAAAATCGATTTTTTTATTGCATTTTTTTGAAGTATAAATATCCGGGCCCATACAGAAGTATGGGCCCGGAATAGATGACTCTATGTAAGTTTACAAAAAAAAAATATTTCCTTCGTGTAAACGGAAATTGAAACTTTAAACGCGTTTTTCTCAAAATGGCATTTCTGAAGTCGGTGACCAAGATTACTCGAACACTAATGAACCGATCTTCTTGAAATTTTGCAGGCTTATTTAATACATAAAAATGTAGTCTCTAATCGTTCGATTTTTTTTTTCGAAAAAATGGCCGTTTTATAGCCAAAAAACGGCCGTTTTTTTCGATAAAATCGAACCATTAACTTTGACTGTCCGCCATTTTGTGAAAAATGAATATTTTTTTAAATCCTTCGATTAAAGACTAGTTTATACTTATATTTGACTAAATCCATCCGCATTTTTTTTTCAGATGATCCACTTCGCCGCAATGTTGGTCACCGCAAACCGTGTATATAAAAACATTATTTCATTGACGGCCATTTGCCACTAAACAATGTAATATTTTTCAATAAAAAAATTACTGAAAGTTCTTCAAGATGTGTTCTTTACGATGGTATATTGATCGATTAAAAAAGTTTTGTAGTTTTCTTTTAAAAAAATCATGAAAAAGGCCTTTTTTTGCGCTACAAGTGGGGGTAACGCCTTAACAATGTACAAAAGGTTTCAATAAATTTACTCTATCCATATAGATGAAAAAAAATCGCAAAAAAGTGTTTTTTTTTCACGGTGAAACCCCTACCCTCGCCTTTAAGAGTTTTTGTGAAAATTGGCGCTTTATTGTGCAAAAATGGTATATTGCTCGTCGAGGCGCTGTCAACAATTCTGCAAGTTCCCGAGTAGAAATCCTGCTTCGGCTACAAAAAAGACCCGATCAGGCGTACTGTTTTTTTTTGTCATGCCTTGATCAGGATTTTTTATCAAGCCCTGATAATTTTTGTGACACTTTCCCTGATTTCGGTCTGATCAGGGTAAAAAATCAAGGCCTGACATGCAGTCCGAAGAGAGAAGTTCGCTGTTGCTTCGGAAACCACAATCTCATCACATTTTTCATTGCACTGTCAAGAAAATATTTAATTCAAATAGCATCTATTTAAGGGGCTATACCACTGTGAACGCTGAAAATTTGGGTGATTTTCGGGAATTTTTTGGAAGAAAAGTACTCAATTAAATGTTTTGGAAAATTAAGAATATATTTTGCTATATTTGACTTATATTACATAATTTTTTCATAGAAAAATATTGAGATCCAAGCGACTTATGCGCTGCCTTCGGAGGCGCCAACAAAAAAGTTCCTCCACTGCTGACATGATTCCGGCCGATTGAATAGCTGAAACCGAAAAAGGAAAAAAATGTCGTCAAACTGGAAGGTATTTCCTGTACAATGACGTAGGGTTTTCGAAAAATATCAAAATCTAACAAAATGGCACAGTTATGAAAAAAAGTCTGTTTTCTTCCCTATAAAATGGTCGATTTTTTCAATGCCAAATCGTCAATTTTCATCCAATCAAAAATATCCTAGGTCATTGTAGAGTAAATATATTCAAGAGTACTCAGTTCAAATTTCAAGTCAATCGGATAATTGCTCGTTGAGTTACAATGTCAGCAAATTTGAGAAATCTCATTTCGAGAAAAACGCGTTTAAAGATTTAACTATCGATTTTTGTAAGATATAAGGATTAGAGATACGCCCTTGAAATTTTTATAGGATATTCTTGAAAGTATAAACGGTCGAAAAAGGCAAAAAATCGATTTTTTGAAAGTGTCACACTGGTATATATAGCCCCTTAAATCAAATAAGTATTTTTTAAATTACGATCCTATTTGTTTCAAATATATTTATTAGAATATTGAATAAAATATTTCATACATCCAAAATAAGTTGAAGTACTTAATTTAGAGTTCTACCCCAATGATTTTGTATCATAATCCGACATTCGCTGGCTTTCTGAATGAATTTTTTCGAAAAAAATGTTCTGCATCCAAATGGGATCGAACCTAGAACCTACCTACTTATAGCTACGCACGCTGCCCCTACCCGTGCGGAAAACTGATAGGTCATCCCTAATAAAAATAAGGGCCTTTCAGGGCTGTCCTAGTGCTTTCCCTAGTAGGGATTTCCACAATGGGCCCAGACTTGGCCATTATCGGAATAAACTTGTAGGGATTTCGACAATAGGCCCCGACTTGGCCATTATGGAGATAAACCTGTAGGGATTTCCACAAAAGGACCCGACTTGGCCATTATAGGGATAAACCTGTAGGGATTTCCACAATGGGCCCAGACTTGGCCAGTATAGGGATAAACAAGTAGGGATCTCCACAATCGGCCCAGATCTGACTATTATAGCGATAAACCAGTATAAATAGCTTAGGCTACATGGTTGATGGTATTTCAATTATTCAAATCGATTATAGGGGAGACCGGGGCAAAATGGTATAGCGGGGCAAAACGGTACCGGGGCAAAACGGCACTGGGGCATAATGGGATCGGGGCATAATGGGATAGCAAAAAATGAAGTTTCTTGGTGCTTGCTTTGGGGCAAAATGGGATAGGGGCCAAATGGGACACACAAAAATGAAGTGTCGCAGCCCGCTGAATTTGGGGCAAAATGGGATGACAGGAAAATTCATGCTTCGGCTCTATGAAAGAGCTGTTGAAACATAATCTAATCTAAATGGTGCTTGTGGTTCGTTTCAGTCCACATATACGCAGATAATACGGACTGACCGATATATTTGTCGACACATATCCGTCGATTTCATGGGGAGCGGCGGTCCTAGTTTCATAAAACAATTTACGTAAAAATTGACAAGAGTTAGATTTTCATCAATGGCTTGAAAATCAGTATCAGTAACGTGCAGTTGGCAGAAAATAAATTAAAAAAAAAACAAAGAAAGATAAAAACAAAAAAACCATAAATTGCACGCGTCAGATTATAAAAATTACTTGATTATTTAAATAATTAATAACGACAAAGAAATTGTACCAATCGAATAAGAAGGCTCAAATAACAATTTACGTCAAGTTTGGTACAGTTTTGACCGCAGAATCAAAAGTAATTGTTTAACAAACTTTAATAACAAATGGGCCCACTATTCATGTGCCCATGCTGACGATAACTTAATCGAGTCCGTTTGCGACAATTGTGCCGATAAAAATTAGCTTAGTTAAACAAGCAATAAAAATTAAACATTGCCACCGTTAAATTATAGTATCGTAAGTAGAGTGTGACCCAAATATCGTGTAACATTCAATAAAACCTGTTTTCACTCATTTATTACCCCTCGTTTTTTACCCCTGCATTTCTTTCGTTTCTGCATCGAATTATTCCACTGTCCCATTTTGCCCCGATCCCGTTTTGCCCCAACCGCCTCTTTCTGAGGAGCCTGATTTTCTCCGGCCCATTTTGCCCCAGTCCCGTTTTGCCCCAATGAAGTATTTTCCAGCAGTGTTGATTTTCACTATTCCATTTTGCCCCAAACCCGTTTTGCCCCGGTCCCATTTTGCCCCGGTCTCCCCTATACAACGATCGAATAATATCATCGAACGCAAATTGGGAAAAAGCGTAAGGGCATTAGCGAATAAAAAATCAACGATGAACACAAATATGCAGGCAAACATCAGACAGTATTTATTTATCAAATTAAAGAAACCTTTTACATAGATACAAACAATTACTCATGGTTTCACTCATACATGGAGTAATGCTAGCGCATAAGTGTAAACAGTCCCAACTGGTTTTCTCGACATTTTTATAGCAACTAATTTCCGCTGAATACTCATCATAGGGAAAATTATTTCTTCTGAAGACTTCGCTGATATTTCCCAGTCATAAACTTTATCTGACTGTGTAGGACAAGTAAATAAATTGGTCTTTGTTTTCCAGATCTTTCCCTCAATGGAAATAGATTCTAGTGATTCAGTAGACCCATATATGTTTTTTATTTTTACTACACATCCATTCCTTAGAATGGATTATTTTTTGTATTATTTTTTTCATGGCAGTTTGTCATAAAGGCTCACATGCAAATGCGCAATCACATTTCTACGCGCGCACACATACATACACATGTACTCACGCCCACACCTATGCACATTAACAATTACATAAAAAGAAATACAGATATATCCTGACGCATTTAACATACACGTATATCCACTGATACGGATATTTTATGGCGCTGAAATGGTTATGATGAGGCGCCGTTGAGGCATTTTCAGGGCGCTAAAATGGTTTTGATGAGGCGCCATTGAGGCAACTTATAAGGCCCCGGTCGTTGCGCCTTTAAGGGCCCTTGTTGACAAAGTGTGACTGACCGCTAACGGCCCTCATGTGGCTTCCAGATTGGGGCCCGAATAAAGTTAGGGGAATATTATTGGGGCCCGATCATAGCCCCAACTCAATTTCTGCACGTGTATGCTACCGAGTGTTTGTAGCATTTCGGTGACATAAGAGACCACATCAATTTCTATAATTATTCGATGTATCGCATGAACTATATCCATTAGTTAATATCATTGTGATACTTAGAGAGTTTTGTCGAATATCATGCTATAGATTTTTCGAACATAACCTATATATATATATATATATATATATATATATATATATACAGGGTGTCCCAGAACTCAACGTCAAGCCGAAACGGGGTGACAGGATTGATTGTAACCATCATGAGAAAAATCAGAAAAAAAATCTGGGCATTTAAGAAAAACCTAGAAATTTGGTCAAACTGTAACCATTTTTCGGTTATTGTGGTTAATTTTTATTATTTTTGTTCATTTAAACTTTGGAACCGTAACCCTAAATAACATTTCTAGAATCACAGTCAAAAATAATGACACAATTGCCCCAAGTTTCCTAGAATTAAGACTGTTTTTTGTTAAACTATGAATTTAAAATTTTCAAAATAGATTTTTTTTCTGATTTTTCTCATGATGGTTACAATCAATCCTGTCACCCCGTTTCGGCTTGATGTTGAGTTCTGGGACACCCTGTATATATATATATATATATACAGGGTTGCAAATAATGCATTACTTTTTGTAATGTAAACAAATTTCATTGCTCACTACATTGCAATTTGGATCTATTGGATGTTGTCAGGACCCTTTTTCGACGAATTGATCGGATTTTGTCAGGACAGCCGTAGTAACTGTGACCATATAAGCATTATCATATTTTTTAAAGGTGAAGGTGCAGTTCGAAGATGTATCCGATATCTTTATAAAACTTTGTCTGGATCTTTGTATGAAAAACATTTTTATCCCTAAATACAGATGTAGTAATGTTATTTTAATAGATATATATATATATTTTTTCAAACGGTTGATGTCAGGACTTTTCCAGGGCTCTATTGGATGTTGTCAGGACCCTTTTCGCCGAATTGATCGGACTTTGTCAGGACAGCCATAGTAACTGTGACCATAGAAGCATAATCATATTTTTAAAAAATGAAGGTGCATTTCGATAATGTATCCGATATCTTTATAAAACATTGTCTGGATTTTTGTATGAAAAATATATTTATTAATAAATGCAAATGTAATAATATGTTTTTTCGATCGATATATATATATATATATATATTTCAAACGGTTGATGTCAGGACTTTTCCACGGCTCTATTGGATGTTGTCAGGACCCTTTTTGCCGAATTGATCGGACTTTGTCAGGACAGCCATAGTAACTGTGACCATATAAGCATTATCAAATTTTTCGAAGATGAAGGTGCAGTTCGATAATGTATTCGATATCTTTATAAAACTTTGTCTGGATTTTTGTATGAAAAATATTTTTGATCTTAAATGCAGATGTAATATGTTTTTTTGATCGATATATATGTTTTTTTCAAACGGTTGATGTCAGGACTTTTTCAGGGCTCTATTGGATGTTGTCAGGACCCTTTTTCGACGAATTGATCGGACTTTGTCAGGACAGCCATAGTAACGGTGACCATATAAGCATTATCATATTTTTTAAAAGTGAAGGTGCAGTTCGAAGATGTATCCGATATCTTTATAAAACTTCGTCTGGATCTTTGTATGAAAAACATTTTTATTCCGAAATGCAGACATAGTAATGTTATTTTGATAGATATATATATATATATATATATATATATATATATATATATTCTTTTTTTCAAACGGTTGATGTCAGGACTTTTTCAGGGCTCTATTGGATGTTGTCATGACTCTTTTTCGATGAATTGATCGGACTTTGTCAGGACAGCCATAGTAACTGTGACCATATGAGCATTATCATATTTTTTTAAAGATGAAGGTGCAGTTCGACGAAGTATCCGATATCTTCAAAAAACTTTATCTGGATTTTTATATGAAAAATATTTTTATTCGTAAATGTAGATGTAATAATATGTTTTTTCGATCGATATATATATATATATATATATATATATATATATATATATATATATATATATATGTATATATATACACACACATATATATGATTGTAACCACCATGAGAAAAATCAGAATATATATATATATATATATATCTTTCCGCCCCTCTCTACCCCCTCACCTTCGATGTGCGTATTGCAACCAAGACGGATCATAAATTCAATCAAACATAAATATGCTTGTCTCTACGAAAATTCTATTCAATTTAAATTAAAAAAAAATTAATCGATAAATTTAGTGGATTCAACTAAATGGAGGAAACAGTACATCCAGTTGCCTGACTATCACCTGACACCAACTGGACCAGGCACATTGAGGCATACCTCAAGTAAGGCCTCTGTTCTACAACGTGATGAAACCCGGATCAAATATCAGGCCAGCCTGACAATATTTCTACTCGGGTTCTTCTTACCTACTATATCTATATCAGAACGGAGACGTAGCAGATAAAGATATAATCGGCGCGCGTTAAAATAAATAACTTAAAAATTCAATATCTCGAAAACTATTGCGAGTCGGCAAAAATCCCTTTAGGGGTTGTCTTAAGGTAGTACCTCCACAGAAGAGTTGAATTAAGAAATGGTTGAAATTTGACATATATGTTATTCAATACATTATCCAAACATCTGTGCAATTTGAATAAGTTTGACCACCCCAAACCTGACATATTTTCACTTAAAGTTGGCTTGGTTTACACGCAACAAATGCGTTATGATTGGCAAACAGAGCATCATTAATTTTACCGTCAAAACTAAAATTAAGAAATTGATAAAAAACGAGGATAAGCTAGAGTAAGATATCACGAATAATGTGAAAAAAAATGAGAATGATTCACCATCTAGTTTCCAAGATATAACCATGAAAAGCCCTCACAATTTTGGTGCAAAGCCTGGCAAAGCCTGGCAAAGCCTGGAAAAAAAACAATTGGGGCAAAGCCTGGACAGTCCCGGCAAAAAGTTTACTGGCAATGGTAGATCAAAAACACAATATAAAATATATTTTACGGCAATAAATGATATCCATCGTATTATCTACTAGTACCGAGTCAATATTGCGTAGATTTTAATTTTATTTATTACTATTTAAACCAATTATCAATCTTTTAAACATGAACATGGTATGAAAACTTTTGGTTGAGATTTTCGCAGAGGAACTACCTTAAGATATTAAAAGGAAGGTTTGTGCAAAATTTCAGCTCGATCGGAGGGGGTTTTCGGAGCTTTAGTAATCTCACAAGTTGAGATTAGTAAAGCACGGTGCCCATAAGTCTCAAACAGCAATCGATGTCCTTCGTCTGCTTTTTTTTTCAAACGGAAGCAGCATAGTAAATCTTCCCGCAAATTGCGTTTCGTTGGCACAAATGTCGACATATTTGGAGTTCAAAAAAACTATGTTGTTTACATTTCGACCAAATGAGCCGTACTGAAAACTGAAGCCAAATGATGATGCTTTGACTTGAAGGTGGTTGGGTTATGGTCTGGTGCGATTTAACACTAGTGATGCCCTCTGTTGTAAATCCTTTAAAACTGACTTGTACCCCTAATATAATGTGGAGAGTAACTTTATCGTACATGGGACTAATTTGAGGCCGTAGAAATTGGCCGCAATTTTCGTGGATGTGTTAATTGCATTGGAGGCAGTACATTTTGGTTATGAGATTGTAGAGATAGGAGGGAATAACGTATTCTGAATGTTCCCACGATCGTAACGAAATCCATATATATGCATACTGGAGTTACCGATGTACACACGTATATGTATATATATATGTGATTTAAGCCAAAGATGGCTGTCCGGTGCAGTGTGGCTGGTGGAACTCTGTATGCACCAAGCTGTGGTGCATATGCTACTCTCTCCTCGAGATATCTTATCCCATTTTGGCTTCGCGCCATAATATTCTCAGTTCTCGCTTCACCGAGTGAGAACGGTCGTCGATGAAACGTGATATTGTATATATAAGGCGTGTGTGTGATCTTCTCGGACGATTCATTGCGCGATACCAAACGCAAAGCCCGTATCACCCGGCGATACTCGCGACCGGTGAGAAGGAGTAAAGAAGGGAGCGAGAGAGGCGGAAAGGGGTGAGCGAGAGTGGGGCCGTTAATGTGGCTAGTAGAAAATCCGGCTTTAGTCAGACACTCACGAGCAGCCGATTTTCTGAAAAAAAATTAATTATTTGATTTTCGCGCCAAGTGTTAGCTTAAGAGGTTACCCCCACTTGCGATTTTGAAAAAATCGATTTTTTTTATTGCATTTTTTTGAAGTATAAGTATCCGGGCCTATACTTCTGTATGGGCCCGGAATAGATGACTCTATGTAAGTTTACAAAAAAAATATTTTCTTCGTGTAAACTGAAATTGAAACTTTAAACGCGTTTTTCTCAAAATGGCATTTCTGAAGTCGGTGACGAAGATTACTCGAACACTAATGAACCGATCTTCTTGAAATTTTGCAGGCTTATTTAATACATAAAAATGTAGTCTTTAATCGTTCGATTTTTTTTTTCGAAAAAAATGGCCGTTTTGTAGCCAAAAAACGGCCGTTTTTTTTTCGTTAAAATCGAACCATTAACTTTGATTGTCCGCCATTTTGTGAAAAATGAATATTTTTTAAAATCCTTCGATTAAAGACTAGTTTATACTTATATTTGACTAAATCCATCCGCATTTTTTTTTCAGATGATCCACTTCGCCGCAATGTTGATCACCGCGAACCGTGTATATAAAAAGATTATTTCATTGACGGCCATTTGCCACTAAACAATGTAATATGTTTCAATAAAAAAATTACTGAAAGTTCTTCAAGATGTGTTCTTTAAGATGGTATATTGATCGATTAAAAAAGTTTTGTAGTCTTCTTTTAAAAAATTCATGAAAAAGGCCTTTTTTTGGGCTACAAGTGGGGGTAACGCCTTAAGGGGAGATATACACCTAGGATCTAGTTCTACCTAGAATCTAGTACTTGTCATAGCCGATTTTGAAAATATCGATTTATGACAAAATGGCGGACGTCTGAACATAAATAGTGATTTTTGGGCAAAAAATTAGTTATTATTTTGCCTATAAAACAAAAACTAAGTAACGGAAAAAATAAATCCTATGACAAGTACTAGATAATGGTGTATAGAATAACCACAAAAAACCTCAAGGCAATCGGTTCATTGGTTTTCGAGAAATTTTGGGTACCGATTTGAAAAACGTGATTTTGGTTTTATAGGTGTATATTTCCCCTTAAGGGGTCTTCTCCCTTTAGACGCTAAAAGAAGGCTATTTTCGTGCATTTTTTTGATAGGGTTGTATTATAGATATTGATATAAAAGATGTTACACTTAATAAATACACCTTCGGAATACATTTTTAAAAATATTTATTTATTTAAGTCACTATTTATAGACAAAAGTGGTGGTTAAAAAAATGTTTAAAAAAACTGTAGGTCTGCTCTGTTGATGAAATCTCGGAGATGGATCATCCAAAACACACTGAAAAAAAAATTCTTTCATCTGTCACGTACGACGTTATTCTTTCTTATTTCTTTCGGCCAGCACACACATAATTGTACACGAGCGAGAAGCAATACAGCCCGCTATTTTAATTTTTACCACGACCAATAATGTGAGCGTTCAAGAATATCCACCGACTTGTATTGTTTCTCACACTCGATAAACACGTGTATCACTAGACCAAGGCGAAGACATACTCCTTCCTTGTTCATCGACTGCGTTAAATACCTAAGGCGCTTATTTTCGTGTAGCGAGCCGCTCTGCTATTTTTTTCCCGCTCTGCATGAGAGCAGTAATAAAAGTTTTCCGGCCGGAGCCTCAAAGCCCTATGATAGGGACGAGCGAAGCAACACTTGAAAATTCCAAAATATCCAACCTTTATTGCATCTCCGAGGAGGTCGAACTCTCGGGTATTAGACGAAAAATAGTTCTTCTCTGTGCCCAAATTAAGAGAGTAGCCCTTCTGGCAAAGTCATCTCGCTCTTATAAAACCTCCTCGTCTCGACGACAAGAGCGCAGTATAGCCGAAGTTTTTAACGCCGATACACTGTTCGTAATCCAGGTCTTCCGTAGAAGAGAGTGATCCGACAGTAGTATCGGACGTATATTAAAATTAGTTCCAACCAGAATTTTCACGCGTCGTTACGCTGTCCGAAATCCGGGTCTTCTGTAGAAGAGTGTGATTCGGCGTAATTATAAAAATCAATTTATATCGTTTTATAATCAAAAGGGTCAAACGACCAAATATTTCAAGTACAAGTTATTGTTAATCCGCGACCAGATCTCTAGAAGATTGTGAGAGTACGCGTGTGTGTTTGAAGAAATATTCAACGAAAGCAAGAATACGTTATTGTAAAGCGACGACACCGCTCCTGATTGTCAAAGGTATTTATCACATTATAATTTCACTTGGAATGTACCAAATTATTATTTCATCGAGTGTTTATTAAAACTATTGTGTGACTCAAGACATTGAAGTCCCTTTATTATCAATTTCCTAAATCCATAAAAGAAACAGGATCTCTCGAGGTCTCACAGCAAACGTTCCCACATAATTATTATCCCGAAGAGCACTCGTGACTCATTAGGGTAGTAATCGGAGTAAAGCGTTTACCGCTCGACGCTTATAACTCTAGAAATATATATCTTTTCTAAACGGCTTCGGACGTAACACATCCATCCAAAATTCAGATGGTGTAACAAAATGTATCTTTAAATACGTTCAACTTAATTTTTGATTGGCATAACAAAACAGTATAGTTGGTAGTAAAATAGTATAGTGGTGTGAACTGTAGCTAATTTTGCATGTCTGAGCAACTGTTAAAACAACCAAATTTCAAGACAACAAAATGCATTTTGCACATTCAACGATTCTTTTTTCTCAGTGCAAAAAAATCAAACGGTTTTAGATTCAGTATATTAATGGCTATAGCGCATATCATACGATTTTTCATATATGCAAAAATAACAAAATGGCGGACATTTTTCGAACAAAAACAAAAAAAGTTTTTTTTACCGTCTTTGGCAAAAAAATACTTAATATCAAAATTTGAAAAATGCTTGATATGGGCTATAGCTGTAGTTGTAAAGAATATGTGGTTAACATTTCATAAGGATCGGTTCAGTAGTTTCGAAGATTTTATCAACAAGCCGTCGAAAAACGTTGTTTCGAGAAAAACGCGTTTAAAGTTTGTTTGGGTTACACAAATACATTGATAACAAATTTTGATATATTTCGAAAGTGTATTTATTAAGTGCAACAACTTTTATATCAATACCTATAATATAAACCTATCAAAAAAATTCATGAAAATAGCCTTTTTTTAGCGACCCGACGCCTTTTGACTAATTGTGGGATATCCCGGAAACTATTCGTCCGATTGACTTGAAATTTTCAGGGAATATTTTCGAAACAACATACTTCAAGAAGTTGTAAAAAAATTAACTAACTTGAAATAACTCACCCCTTAATACGTATACTAATGATATAAAAGAGATGAAGCGAATTGCATAAGTACTCGTGCACAAATTTATTGGGGGGTCCCCAGATCCTACCGCATCTCTATGGGGATTTAATAAGGACACGGCACGTAGATAGTCCACATTGGAATACCCGTGGATTCCGCCCAATTTCTCGATTGTGGTCGTTTATGAATTTTTCATTTGAAATTCTCAACTCGAATTTGTTGGATCTCCCAAAATATTCTTCTTCGACGAAACATTTTCAGCAAGCCGTAGAAAAAGTGATCAACAATCATGTCAAGGATTGGGAGGGCAACCGCACGATTCGGAATAAAAATACTACAAAATAAAACTGGTTCGGTACTGTACAATTATATTATTCAAAGTAATATAACTATGAAGTATTATAAACTTGAAGTATAATAGTATATTATAATTATACCGTGCGATTGTATTACTTCAGTAATAGTGCAATTATTAAAGTAATGTAATTTCATTTTTTTGTATCCAAGTTAAAAGAAATAATGTGTTGACAAAAATATACTAGGATTTGAAATTGATTTTAGAGTTTGTACGTGTTCTGGCTGTGTCACAGAGTATTATAATAATCTGATCAGGCAATATTAAAAACGCCTGACTATGTCGATACAGACAGTTCTATTTTATCGAGTTTTTATTGCGTTACTATCATAGCTCGCGAGTAGGCAACGCTGCTTAACGGAGACTTTGTCCTTGGAGTGCCATATTTCAGGTGTTTACATTTTATTTTTTTTAAAGGAAACGAGTAAAGCTTTTTGAGTGCGGTTTTTTCTTGCTTTTATTCATGATATACAGAACGTTAAAAAAAATTTTTTTGAAAGAAAAAACCAAAATGGCGGCCGTTGCAGCTCCGCGAAAACAGGTCCTCAAATCGCGGGAGGTTAACGGCTGACATTACTGCCCCCTCTTTGTTGATCTGAAACACAAATTCAAAGCATATTATCAATCTGTGACCCTTTGGTCATGGAATGACGGATGGGTTTTTCGTTTAGTACAAATTTCGGAAAATGGCGGCAATTTAAAAAAAATCGAATTTTCGCGTTTTTTTTCGCATAAAAAGATAAATAATAAATGCAAAAATGTATCTATCGAAAAAACGATCCGTCATTTCGTGAAGACATATTTTCTGAGAATGCTCTCCAAATTTCAGGTCGATATGTTAATTACAGCGGTCAGGAGAATGTCAGCCATTTTTAAAAACGGGTTTTCGAGAAAAACGCGTTTAAAGTTTTGTAATGTGTTTACACAAATGTGTTTATAATT